>JAAWXA010000018.1:2649249-2718769 GCA_038090715.1 Florisuga fusca | reverse complement strand
CCCCTCCCCCAAGCTCACAGACACTCACTTTTTGCGTGGCCCAAGGATGTGGGTCCCAGTCATGCACACCAGGCACAGTCCTGCCACCAACACAGAGACTCAGCCCCACCACAACATTCCCCACCCTGGCCCCACCACAGAGTCCCCCACAAGCACAGGCCTATGCCCCCAAAACAAGGCCAGAAGGAGCAGCTCCCTCCACCCACAGGTATGCTCTTGGCATAGGTGAGCCCTTCCCTCCCTCCCACTGCTTGTGCTTACCTGGGAAGATGAAGATGAAGAAGGCACTGATGCCCCCAATAAGCTCAATGACCTTGCCAATGTCAGGGACAAAGAGGGCAATGGAGAGCGTGGTGGCCATCCAGGCTACTGTCAGTGCCACCCGGCTCCATCGCTCACCTGTGTCGGGCACTGCCACTGCCCCACGCTTGGGGGTCACCCACATGTCCCTCACCACCGACCTAGAGGGGTGGAAGGGTGATGGCACCTGGCAGGGCCACACGCCTGGGGGGGGGACGACACATACCCAGCTTGCCACCCCACCTCACCTGCCCAGCAGCACCACAATGGGGTAGATGGTGATGATGGAAATGCTGAAGAGCAGGCGGGCAACAATGACAACTGGGTCATTCCCTGGGTAGGACATCAGGATGTCAGCTGCCACAGCCTTGCCGAAGGTTAGGTAGCCATAGAATCCTGCTGACAGGGAGGGGAGGGTGTGTGGCAGCAGCAGCCCCCAGGAAGGGGACAGCCATTCTGGCGAGGAGGATGGAGGAGCTGCAGGGACAGGGGAACCTCAGGGCAAGGAGAGAGTGGAAGGCTCCAGCTGCCAGGTTACCGGTGAGGGAGTAGATGAGGAGGCAGATGAGCATGGAGAGCACCGAGACAGCGACCCAGTGAGTGAAGCTCTGGTTGCGCATGCTGCTGTAGATGGCCACACTGGCCTCATGGCACTGCAAGGCACGTGGGGGACAACCCTCAGGCTGCGTGCATGGACAACCTCTCCCCCTCCCTGACTCCTTCCCTCTGAGATCTGAGCGCCTTCTGCTCTCCCCAGTCCCCATGGGGTTGTCTCTTGCCCTGCAGACACCTCTGGTGACAGCCATTCACCCTGACCCCACCCAGGGATGGTGTGCCATGGTCTGGGATGCCACAGGAGGCTGCTGCCAGCACCACCCTGGCAGCCAGGGATGGTGGGGCCAAGGTAACCTACCTGGAAACCAAAGCAGATCGTGGGGATGACACTGAAGACAGAGGCCCAGGAGGAGGCCCTGTGGCACAAGAGGAGGAAGCACAGAGGGGACCCTGGTGGCATCAGCTGTGAAGCCCGGATGCCACCATGTGCACCTCTCTCGCAGTGACTGTGGAAGATGGGAACTGCTGGGGCAAAGGCTGGAGCAAAAGCTGGGTCTGGGGGCTGCCATCACTGCACCTCCAGTGCTATTCCCAGATCAATCCCCGACCCCTTGCACCGCCCCCAGCCTTGCCCCATTGCCACAGCTGATGCCAGGGGAGATGGGGCAAGAGGGACATGAGGCTGACTTCCCCTACCTGGAGGACTGGGGGGGTTCGGGCAGGCCCAGGCTCTCTGCCTGCAGGTAGTATTTCAGGATGATGACCAGGGTGAGGTAGCAGGCAGACAGCGTGCCCAGGATGCTGCCAGGAGAGGAGAGAGGGTCAGCAGACAGACAGACAGACAGACACACACACCCCCCCGAGGTAGCTGGGAGGAAAAGGAGGGTCCTGTGGCCCCCCCCCAAGGACCCAGGAGGTGGCTGGGGGTCTCCAGGGGTGGGCCAGGGGATACCTGGAGTACTTCTGGAAGCCAATCTCCCTGGGGACGGAGAGAGGGAAGATGACGAGGACACAGAGAGCTGAGAGGGTGAAGCGCTGGTCCACGTACCAGGGTGGTGGCAAAGAAGCCCCACTCAGTGTCCCATTGGGGTACAGGGAGTCACACACTGCAGGGGAGTAGCAGGGGGGGCTCAGCTGTGCCCCAAAAGGTGGTCCAAGGGGATGGGATTATCACATCATGTCAAGGCCAGGGAGCCCCAAGTCCTCAGGGGTCCCAAGGAAATCCCCAGCCTACATGGGACCAACTGCCCCTCACTCCTGGGCACCACTGGCCCTGAACAAGCCCCAAGGGTGGAGGAGGGATAGAACTCACATTTCTCCAGCTGGTCGCCCACCACCCTGAGGAGGGCCACAGAGATCATGAACAGATTGAGAAGAAAGCAGACCTCGCAGAGTTTCCCTGCTGCTGTCCCGCACACGGTCCGGATGACCCCCTGGTAGGTGGGCTGGGAGCTGAGGGCTGCTGCATAGCCCAGCACCACCAGCCCACTCACCAGAAACACCAGGGAGCCCTGTGGAAGCAGGACCCGCCAAGAAGCACCATACTGATCCTCTGTCACATCCCAGACCCAGGGGGACCCAGCAGGGACAGGAGACCAGGTCACTGGCCAAGCTGCCTTGTGGTCCCAGCTACCCCAGCTCAGCTAAAGGATGGAGAAACAGCCCTACATGATCCTTTGGGTTTAGATTTGAGGTTTTGGCGCATGTAGGGGACCACGAGCCAATTTTACTTCAGGCTGAGCTAAAATTCAGCTGGAAGTAAAGCTTCAGATGCAAAAAAGCATTTCCAGGGTGGCTTTTACAGTCCCCCCCGCCTATTATCCCTTGCAGCCTAGGTCGGACAATGATGTGCAAAAGGGGGTGTCCCTGCCAGCCCCCCAAACACCGGTGCAGGCACACCCCACTCTTCCTTCACCCCTTTCCCCGGGTGGGCAGGTGTTTCAGCATCCCCAAAGGGCTGATTCTGCCCCGCAGCCCCGAGCCCCCATCCCCACAGCCTGAGTCCCGTTNCCCTCCAGGAGGAGTGGGGAGGGGGCAGCGGGGAACGGGGCAGGAACCGGCCGTGGGAACCCCACCTCCTCCGCCCCGAAGGCCGCCCAAGGGAAGCCCCGACTTCATCCCATCTCGGTTGGGGTGCCGGGGAGGCAGCGTGGGGACCAGGGGTCGCGCATTCCCCTGGCCCTCGTCCCACTGCCCGTGAGCATCCCCGAGTCTCACAGGACAACAGCACAGACCAGGGGAAACTCAGCAGCCCAGAAGCTCCCAGCACGGGATTCCAGCTGGGAAGGTTGGGGTCTCCCTGTTCCAAGCTGGCTTCACCCCATGCATGAAATTCCCACCAGGGGTTGTTTTCAAGAACCCTGGGGTGGGGAGTGGGAGGGAAGGCTTGTGCAGGGCCTCAGTGGGTGCCCTTCAGACCATTTGTCTGGTAGATGGTTCACCACTTGTTCAGTGCAGGAGGGGATCAGGCACCCCTTGGCATCTCTCCAGCAGCTCAGATCCCACTGGGGCTGCTCCTGCACTCAGGAGCCCCCTAGCAAGGAGCCACTCCATCCCACCCTTTCCTCCATGCAGGGAAATGGGGTGCCCATATAACAGGATGGGGGGGACAGATGCTGTGGGGGACCCACGTGAAAAAGGCTGCACTCCCCCCCATAACAGGGGCCTGTCCCCTACATGGGAGGACACGTGGCCATGCCACTGCTCTGGGGCTCAGCACACAAGCCCCCGAGGCAGGTTGACAGTTCCCTAATGCATTTTTGATTTCCCAAATATGTGCCCTTCTGATCTCAGTAAGAAGGATAAAGAGATTTTAATCAGCTGCTAGGAGGAATTAGGGATGGCTAATTGTGCCTGCCACCTCCATTGCATCTCTGCTGCCTGCGGGGCTTATAACCAGCTAAAAGGGCCCTTCCAGGCCTTCATTAGCTGCACACCAAAGGCTTCAGAAATAATTGGCCTCCACGATTTAGAAATTGGCCACTGGTGTGTAAAATACCAACCACTGGAAAAGGCTCTTAATTCGGACTGGGGCTTTGATACAGCTTGATTCTGGTTTCAAGGCTGCAGCAGAGCTGTAATCTCATTAGCACTGCCATGGGAGTGGGCTTGCTCACCAGCAACACCAAAGCTTTCTAGGCTCCCTCTGACAGAAGCACCCCAAACCAACAGGATGCAGCCCACCTTTACTCCCACACTGAGACAGCAGCCCCAGCGACTCTGCAGGGGCTCTGGGCTCCCTCACTAGTATTTTTTCCCCCGTTTCTCCCTTTTATCTGGGTCTCCAGCTCTGGATCTGTGAGCCATAACCAGAAGGTTCCTGTGGGCTGGCAGCTCTACCTGCTACTGTCGCCTTACAGCAGGTGCCCTCCTTCCTCTCTTTTTGATGGAAAAAGGCTGCTAATAACGTTCTCCACTTTCCTACCTTTGTTTGAAGACAGTCAAACAGACAATTCAAAGGTGCAAATGGTCAGCCCATGTTTGGGACAAATGAAAACACAGGCTACAGTTATGCTTTGCTACCTGCAGTGCCCTCTGAGGTCTGGCCCTTGAGATTTTCCACCTTTACTGACAACTCTTTTACAACCCGTATGACTTGCAGAGCTGCAGCTGGTTGGTCCTAAAAGAGATCCAGATGCCACAGGTGCAAGTTCAGAGAGGGAGGCAAAAAGGGCACCTCTGTCCCCCAGCCCCACGGGGATGGCACAAGCAGCTCAACCCTCAGAACTGTCTCTTCAACCCCAAAAATCTTCTGCTAAGGGCTCCGAAGTGAAAGCTTGTTCCCTTCTCTTGCTCATGTACCACAACAGCACGTTGCCTCTTCGAATGCACCCTCATCTTTGCAAGGCAAGGCAGGCTGGGGAAAGCCAGCTGCTCTCCAGGAAATGGGAAAACAGGTATGCCCAATCCCTTCTGCAAAAAGGGTGCAGTGTGAAACCCTATCCAAATGCTCCCTCCTGCAGTGCCCTTCCCAGGGCTTGCCAGCTCCAAACAGGGTGGGCAAAGCCAGAGCTGTCCCTGGCACTTTCCTTCTCTCCAGTTGTGCCCAGGGCTGTGGGGGGGGGGGCTGGCAAGATGCCCAAGCACTCACCTGGGATTGTCCATGGGTACAGACACGGGCAGCCAGCACCTCCCAGCTCATCCAGGGAAACAGTAATTCCATTTGGAGCAATGATAACAAGCAGCTGACAGGGAAAAACTCTCAGCTTTGCTACAGGAGAAGCTATTTCCATGTTGGCAACATTAACCAACCCTGCATGGCCAGGAACAACTTGTGCCTGTGTCTGTATTTAAGCCCATAGGAAGTCACAGGCTTTCAGGCAGGGCCAGCCAAAGCAGATGGGGTTCTGGCTTTGTGACACTCCAAACAATGTTCTTACGTGCCATGCAGAGGACAATTTCTCACAGAGCTCATCACTGTTCCACGCTTCTGGAGCTCTCCCTTCCTTACCTGCCTCTGCAATTTTCAAACCTCTGCTCCCTCAGTGCACAGTTGGAATGCTGCTGTTCAGGATTAAGATTTGGGGAGAAGAAGGGAGACCAAAAATTCTTCCTGCTCAACAGCTTGCTCTCACAGACTGGCTGTAGAAAGATGAGCCATACAGCACATGGTCTAAGCTTCATATAGATAACATATTTATTGAAAATCTGCTTCACCAACAACGGTGAACTCATGACCAAAAAATTACAAAACATCATGGTAGTTGGCTTTATAAAAATAAACTGCAGGAGTACATCTCACCAATTTGTACTGGTCTCCCTCACCCCCTCCCCTCCTTTAATGGTGTATATTATACTCTTCAGCATAACACCCTTCTAGAAAATTGCATTCTGTCCAAAAAAAAATGCACTTACTTTCCTTAGCAGAGGTCCTTAAAGTGACTTTTTCCCCACCCCCCAACAATAAATATAGAAAATAGCCTCTAAACAAATAAATTTTAGTTTGGTCAGCTTAAAAAAAAAAGGTCCATTTCTCCCCTCTTGGGTTATGTAGTGACTAAGCAGCCATTTAAACAGGATTCAAGTCTTTGGTGGCTTCGGCTGCTTAAAGCTGCAGTTTTATGTACAGATGATCAACCAAGGTCTTTTTTTTTTTTTTATTGACCAGTGCTGTGTTTGTTGCACCTTCACTGGGAAAGCCACAGGCAAGTCATCTTTGGCAAGCAAGAGCTTTCAAACAGAAGGTGTCTTTGGTGGATGAACCTGTTGCATCAGCTGTGGTCGTTTCACTCGTGGTTTCCTTCTCTTTGGCCTGCTCTTTGCTTTGTTGATCTGCACCACAAAGAATGCCAGAACCACCATGGCACCCAGAAAAGCAAAGACTGGAATAGTCTGTCCTACATCCTGGTTGTACCGGCCAGGCATTATACCTGGAAAAGGAAGGAGGTTTGAAAGCCACAAATCACTGCATGAGCTACAACATCTTGGCAGCATTAATGCTATCTACCCAAAACGATCTGACAGTAATTCTGGTTCAAAGACAAAACAACTATTAATCAGATTACACTTTGAGAAAGGAAGATTAACAACTGCAGACCGATTAGCAAAAAGAAAGACAGGATGCTAACGTTAACAGAAAAGCACCAGCATTTCCACCTTGACCTATTTGGGCTTGTTCCAGAGCCTGTGCACACACACAGTGAGGAGGAGATGTAGAACCAAACCTTTCCTTTTTTACAGGTGTTTTTTGGTCTGGCAGCTCAGCAAGGGAAAAGAGTGTGCATGATGAGGCTTTCCAGCTGCTTCCAGCCAGGCCAGCACTTACAAGCTCCAGGAGAGCAGCCTGCCATTAGACTGAAAGCTGTTCCAAGTGCTCCATTCAGACAAACTCTTCAGGACTCTGCTCTCCTCACACAAAGAATTGTCACTAGAAGGAGATACTGAGCTCTCAGGGACAGGGACTGCTGCTGACCCCCGGCGGTCTGAACAGCATCAAAGCAAACCTCAACTACCCAAAAAGCCAACCAACCAAAACCTTCCTCCAGGTGTGTCACTCAGGCTTTCATCTGAATTAACCATTCTTATGCAAAAGTATTTCTCTCAGGCCTCATCAGTCAGCCTTCTGCAACACAGGCATACTATCATCTGCATGTTTTTCACGACTGGAAAATAAACACGAGGCATCTCTTCTGGCTGTGCTGTGTGTGTGTTTTTTCTAAAGCCCATAGAAAAAGGAAAACAAAAGTGTGACATTCAAAATTTTCAGTATGTACCTCCAGGAATGTCCCATGCTCCACTTTCTCCAGGGGACAGTGGTCTCACTTGGGGTCGGTTCTGTCGAAAACTGGGCAGAGCCACCTTATCAAGGTCAATTGACAGTAACTTCTGATGTTTCCAAAGGTTGCTAGAAGAAATATAAAGACAGGGGTGTCTGACCACTTCAGTAATGCAAGAAACTTTGTAGAAATATAAAGTAAGTGACAGCTGGAACCTTCAAATAACTCACGAGTTTGGAACCAAACGATAACTCAACCCACTGTTTATGTTCTGCAGCTTGCAGAACAAAAGTTGCCTCCAAAGTTAAATTCAGGTGCCACAGGGGCACACTAAGATTGGCAACTATTTACCAACAACTCACTGCCTCGCACACAGACTGCCAAAAGCTACTTTCAGAAGTTTATTGACAGGTATGGGCTATGGGCTGAAGAATTTTCCTTCAAGTGACTGACAAATGATACAACAGACTATTTTTAAAATCCCTCTGTTTCATACTGTAGCTATAAGGTGAATCAGAATTATTCACTGAAGAGGTATTAATCATAGTTTCCTCTTTGCAATCTGCAATGTCTTTAGGAAAGGCATTCCAGCTGTCCCTTTCAAAGCAGATGGAACAAATAATTTTTCAGCTGAACTCAAAAGCCAGACTTCTTGTATAATTAATGCAGATGCATACTAACCTGGGGGCAGTTTCATTCAAAGGCTGTGGTTTGGCCCAGGACAGGTGAGGACAAGCAGGAAGGGACCTGGGTTTAGGGTCTCCCAAGTGAGCCTCGAGCACCTTTGAGTAGCGATGCAAATGGTTACCTGCAACTCACAGCACAAACAGACTGAATTACCAAAAGATTGGTAGGGTAAGAGTCACTGACATTTCACCTCTGGCCAAAGAGAGATGGTGTAAAACCAGCAGCTCTTCACAGAAACTCTGACTTGTAGCTAAATCTCAGTTAGAACTAACCAAGGGTACCTGACAGAACAGTAAGGCTGTGTACCTACAGGGGTAGGTAATCCAAGTTTTGCTGACAGCATGTGAGACAAGACAGACACCAGCTTTATGGTGCCAGTAATGAGAATCCTCCCTAGTGGAACTAGGTGTCTAAAAATTCCTACTCTATAAGCAGAACATTCTCTTAAGTAGAATCACAACTATACCATGACAAATCCCGAGAGTGAGTGCTTTCTTCTAGTAAAACAACAGAACATGGCAGTGCTCATCCTGAACTAGCCTTACAGGCATGTAACTCAAGGAATGTGCCTCAGTCCTCCCTATATTCCACCCTGACTGTTCCTCAGTCCATCCTCTCACCTTCCATCCTCTCAGGGAGTGAGTATCCTGCTCCCGAGGGCGGGCGCTGTCTGTTTTCCGAATGGCTGAGGCTCGGCGGCGTCACCCCGTAAGAGGTGTACTGCAGGAGGGAGTCCAGGAGCCAAAAGCAATCTGTGGATTTCAGAGCCCCAGAACAAGATATGCATTATGCCACGTTTCAAAATGGCTTGCCCTTCTGTTAATCAATATTTAGTACAATCAATTTTTTCTGGCTCTTGTTTTGCTACGTCTTAAGTTCTAGGCCCGATTTCAGAGAGATGCAACTTTCAACACAGAGTTTATGCCCCCCACTCACAAACATGATTATCTGATCAGCCTTACAGGATCTTCTCTGGTGTATCAGCTTCTTCTGGGGAGTAGGACAAACCAACAGGTCTCAAATACAGGAATTACAGGTTGTACAAGGTCACCCAAGTCTCCACAAAAATTTTTTCCTCATAATTATAAGTGTGGAGACACAGGGAGCTCAGAGTTTTTTGGATTATTTTAAGAGGGAAATGGAGAACCAACTGTTTTGCTTTGTTTTGTTTTGGTTTTTTGAAAGGATAAATACCTTCCCTAGAAAAGCAAGAATAAGGTAGTGTTTTCAGTGGGAAGTTATGACTCACTAGCTTTCCCAAGTTTAAAAACAAAACAAAAACCAAATTAAGGTGAAAGGTTCTGGCTACATCCCAGCTAAAGCAAGCATCTGTGGTACAGACCAGGCTGGGAATCAATACCACAATATACTTAGAGTATGTTTTCTTTGTACTGCAGCAACATAAGAATGCTCATTCTGATTCTCTCCTGAATTACTACTATTTAATCCAGAGGCATCCCTAATGAATGAAGTCCAGTTAGTTAATATCCCAATTCTCTAAAACTTTCATTTGCAGGAGTAGGACAATGCCTTATGGGCCATTTCTACCACACAGCAAACTATTTTTCTCAGAACTTCTGCCCCCAGGAACAGCTGTCTGGGAATGGGAATTAATCTTCATAATCCTAGTGTCCTTTAAACCCTCACCTTTGATTTTTAAAGAGGTCAATCAGATTTCAAGGATTTATACACACAAATGTTAGGAATTTACCACAGTTAAAGCCACCAATATCTCTCCAGGAGACGCAGCTCCTGGTTCACAACTTAAAAGCTAATTTTAAAGGATTTCTTTAAAGCCTTCCACTTTTTCTCAATTTGCAAGTCACACTGAATTTAATACCATTAGGGCAATCACAAAGCATTGTTTTCTGTTCCTTCATGTAAAACTATGTATCTTCTCTTACACTTAGTGCTTGCAACACTCTACAGTAAGCACATGAGGTTTGGTGTTACAGCAACTCACTGGCAGCCACTCAAAGACAGATGAGTACAAACCTGTGAACTTTCAAAGCACAAGAAAATGTTTGTGAGGGAAAGAAATGAGCTGCAGATGGAACAGCTCATTTAACCCTTGGACAGTAAGTTCCTTTAAACTGAAATAAATGAGGAAAAGGATGGATGTAACCCACTGCTTTAAAAAACTGGTGACAAAAGCTTAAAAAAATTAAAAATGTCCTTTTCATTGTAAAAGGAAAATTCAGTTTGGCCATGTTCAGTGGAAATACAGGAAAAGAACTCACATATTGGATTAGCTTCAGCCTCTCAAGCTGCAGACCTTGTGCTTTATGTGTCACACGAAATCCAATCAATCTCTTAAAAATTTTACAAGTCCAATCAGACATAGTGCTAGAAAAATACTTTATAAGGACCAATTACACAGGGAAGAATGGCTTCTCTGGGAGTTGCAGGAACCACAGGAACACACACCTCTCACATTTGCTACCCACAGCTGCAAATGAATGCTTTGAAAACCCAAACAAAAACGCTTTCTGACACAACTACACCAGCTGGCTTGTGTCAAAGAAGAACAACCTGAAAATAGTAACACACAACTAAAATGTTGAACATTGCCATATATTCTCACAGGTAACATTGCAGAGGGAACAAGGCATGCTGAGGAATAAGTTAAATGAGGAATTCATTGCACTACATAAACATTGTGAAAATGCAGCTGGGGAGAAAGTGGAAAGATCCCCCTAAAATCAAGCATGTGTAACTGGTAGTGCTTTCTGGAAACAAAAACATCCCAAAGAAGTAAAAAAAACCCCACCCTACCAACCAACCAACCCTCCTACTGGAAAAACCCATCCTAAAACCAACCTCTCATAGCTTGTGGAATAGAAAAACAGGAAGGGGTCCTATCAGGAGGAAAATAGGGGGTGCATCAAAGCTTACACACCTTTCTGTCGGTGGCTGTCATCCAAGCAATTGGAGTCACCATACAACACAATTCTGCCACTGCCTTCAGAAGGAACTTGGTAAAGTCCCAAAATAGGGACGTTTTCAATTACTGCAGTCTCCTGTTTTAAAACTTCAAGACCTAAAGTAAAGCACAAATCAATTTCACAGCCTGACAAGCAACAACATCAGTTCACCTCTAAGTCAACACAGCCTAAAATGCTAATTTGGAAATGCAGCTATCCTTCACGTGATGCACTGATGCAAAATGCTTTAAAAAACCTCATGATGTCATGATAAATATGAAGCTGCTCCAATACTCCAACTGTGAAGTCTCCTCCTTGATACTACTGCTTTTCTTTCTTTGATGGAGAAGTAGAAGACCTCACAACCCAGATTACCTTCAACATTCTTTTGAAGAAAAAAGCCTCATATTTTCAGCAGCAGGTTTAAAATCAAAACAATCTGACTTACAGATTGTTTCATGTTTTTTAGTCCTTCTGCAGACTTTTACAGGACATGGTAACTCAAAAGTCAGCCATCACAATGCACAGTGCTCTTCATCAACTTACTCTGATACCATGCCTACTTATTCCTACAAGCAAATTGCCCATGGAAGCAGCAAAAGAGAACAGAAGACATTTCATGAAGTACAAGATCTGTCTCTCTGTAAGCAAGACAAAGGCTTTGATTGAACTTGTTTAAAGCAACCATTCAGAAGCCCATATTAAAGACTGCTGGTTTGCACCTCCCTGCAATTCTGCCATTACTAGTTACCCTTGTGCTCTCTCTGTCCAGCTTTCAAGTCAGGAACAAAGAAAAGTATTGTTTAGTAAGGAAATTCATGCAAGTTTTTGCACCTTCCCCCTCTGCTTTAGCAGCTGGTAAACTACTCCCTCCTCACCCCAGATGCTTCTTGAGCTGGCAAGCAGAGTATAGCCAGTTTTCACTACATCCAGCCCTTCCATGGTTCAGAGATCTGCTTCTCAGCCTTTTCTGGAACACTTGTGTTGGTATTACAAAGAGTATTTTTTGAAGGAGTATCATTTTAAAAATATGCCTCCAAAAGCAGTGCAAGTATCTGAGTAATAGACTGGCAACCTAAAAGACATGTTTGTGAGGCATTTATAACTATCAGTGAGATAACTGATGAGCAGAAAAGACAAAAAATGCAAGCACAGGAAAGACCCAGAGGACAACTGGCTATAAACATGCCATTTGCACCTTATAAATCCATCCACTAATTCTGTCTCCTGTGAAATGAAAGCTCCAATAATCAACAAGAGGGTGAAGACCCCAGTTCATGCAGGGACTAAAATGAAGCCTCATAGAAAGCTGATTTTAGGTCAAAAGTTTCCCACCCCTAACACCCATTAAAAAACAAAAACAAAAACAAAACAACAAACAAACACAAACTTCCAATTCAGTATTTAGTCTCCTTCAGACACTGCCTTTAGAAAGCAGAGGCAAAACAAAGAGCTCTTTTGCTTCATGACTGCAATGAAAAGGACTTGACTGAGAAAGCAGATTACTTGTTAAATTGGCTCTCTCCCTCCCCCAGCTCCATGTAGATGTGTTTATATACAGCAAACACAATAAAAGACTGCTGCAAACACAATAAAAGACTGCATATATATACTTGGATTTCACTGTACTGTATAAGAATTGTATACACTCACATAGCTGCCTGCTAGGCATCCCAACACATGTTCTCTACAAAGTGAAAATATACCTGCTGTGTCCATGTATTTTTCACTCCATTATTTCTACACCTTTAGACTTTGTAACTGTTTGCACATCCACTCCAAAGTTCTACACAAAACACTAAAGAGACAACAAAACCAGTACCTTGATCCTTAAAAGTCTGTGAGATTACAATGCCATCTTCTGGAAACTTTGCAATACTGCAGCCTGATGCGTAATTCACTGAAAGACAACAAAAATGCAATTTAAAAATTATGCCCTATTCCCACCCTATTTCAGTGAGCTGTTAAAACAGCCACAGAAGAAAATATTCCCAGGAAACCTCCTCTGAATTTGTGTACTTTGACCAATATGTGCATTCCTAAAGAAGGCATTTCTAAGCACAGTTTTCACAGTTCATCTTTACATACTGCTTTCAAATCTTTGAGACTGACATTATCTTTTTTAAATTGAAAAGCTTAAATCACAGAATCATAGAAAGTTAGGGAAAGATCATCTAGTCCAACCCCCCCCCTGCCAGAGCAGGAGGTAATCAAATACTGTGAGAACCATAGTATTTCACACTAAGAGTCACTATATATACTACAGAGAACGTGACTCTTTCAGCCAGTGCTGGTGAACACAGACCTCAGAGCTGCTGCCTTCTCTTTTCACATACACTTCCCAAATGAACCAGTCAGAAGACAGAGGTTTGGAAAGGATGAATAAAAACATCAAGTGATTGGGTCGGATAAAAAGAAAGACTGGCTAGACCCCAAGTCTAAACACAGTAAGGTCACAGACCTGTGGCCTAACCACAAAGTTTGAACTTTAAACCAGTCAAATATACTCATTTAAGGCTATTCCAGGGGGAATGCAAAAGATTAAAGTCCCTATTTATTCTCTTCATACAAAATTTGAAATTTCTACTTAATTGCAAAATTAAAAACACAACTAAATCCAGGCTGCCTCTTAGCAACTAATATTTGTATTCCTGACAACCAGAGACACATCCCAAAACTTAAAGTTCTGGCACCTGGAATGCAGTCCTCAACTGAGGACATTCATTACCTGGTCAGAATTTTTTTCAGATACAGTCTACAAAGTCATCAAGCATGCTTATGAGATGCCTTCCACTGAGTTTGAGTGGTTCCCTTGACATTTGCTCCATCTTACTCTCAGAGAAAACTGTTTTCCAAACAACACAGTGTAGCTGTGCAGGCAAGGGACCCCAGGACTCACTTTCATGGTTTGCCATGGTGAAATCACCCTCATAGAGCCCATCACTGAAGGCCATATTCCAGACAGAGAGCAGATCATTGAGAGCTGGGATGTTAGCACCTCCAGTATCAGGCATCCACCATTGTCTAGGAAAATTATAGCATAATACAGTTTATTAGTATATAGAATAAACTCTTAGAGCTTGGATAATGAAAAACCAGGTGTCTTTCTGCATACAGACATTTTCCTGTCACTTAAATAAGGAACTGTATCTCAAAGCCTTCTTTATCTCCAGGGGCATGGGAGCAGCTGTCTCCCTCTGCCACCCCCTAAGTCTGCTTTTGAGAAAATGTTAAGCAATTCCACTGTAAATTTCTCAAAAAAAGAAGTTCTGCCTTATGTTCTTTGTTTGGCTAAGACAAGACAAAAATGATGGTCGTGTAATTTGCTTGTCATTTTTCTAATGAAGAAAAATATTACTTTTATACCAACTGCAGAACAGATCTAGCTTAATGACAACACAGAGCTTGCTGTCAATTACAGTAACTACAAGGGTCTCTGTCATCACTGGTGATATCAGCATATTTTCTCTGAAATTAGTTCAATGTGCACAACCTGGTGATTCTGTTCAAAACCCACCCTTTCTTTTTATTCTGCCCAAAAGGGAAATGTTTCCCTCTTTGTTTATCACTCACAAATTTCTTACTTCCTTTCATTGTAGATGTTCTTCTGGGCTTTAAAAGATTAGATCAAGGGGCCTTTGCTATCATGACAAAATAAGCTGTAGCTTCATGTCAGTTTTGCTTTTCAGTCCCTCCTTACAGCTAGTATGCAAGCACTAAAGTAGAGTATCACATTTGGGATTTTTAAGGTGATGTATGTGTAAAACATCAATTCTATGGCATTTTGTTTCCCAGAGAACTGACAACACATCAGTACCTTGTGTTTTCATCATAAAACTTGACTTTTCTCATCACAGAGGTGTTGTACCAGTCACTAAACACTATAAGTGAAAGCCCATTGTCAACATCCCTCCTCAGCTTGGTGATCTCTTCAGGAAAATATTCCTCCTCACTGTCCACCATCAATAAAGTCCCTGTGTGTAAAAGCAAGAACAGGAATTTAGCAGGCTGGTCACTGTAATGTTGCAGGCATCCACACAACCCATGCTAAAATCAACACAAGCACACACTTTGTACAATATCTGGTCCACCCAGAGAAGTCACATTTAAGGATGGGAAATGGAGGACAATTCAGCATACAAACATATCAAAAAATCTGCTGCCAAAGTTTGGCATCATTGTTATGTTTTTTAAGGGTGGTACAGTAAACATCCTGACATTTCTTTAGCATATGGTGTAGGAGAAAATTTCTCCAACAAAATGATGGTGAGCAAGAGGAGAGAGAATTCCCCTAATGCTGCTCCCTATTAGCTATAAGAACAGCCATCTCAGAAGAGAAACCATTTTATCACTTTTTCAAGGGCTCCCTTTTCTGTATCTATGTTCAGCTGCATATCCACCACCAAACTCAATAAGCAATGGCCCAATATTTACTAAGAATCAAGATAAACAAAATATTACTACTGACAACATTTCCAGAATTAGAAAATTGTCAGGAGAATGCACCCTCACTTTACAGTCCATGGAAGAACACTGCAGTCCAAGAGAGAAGAGGGTCTTGATGCTGTAGTTAAATAGAGGGGCATGCTGGAGCAGAAAAGAGCATGGAGAGCTTGGTTTGCACCCTGCCTTGTCAAACTACCAAACCTCCTTCCTGATGAACACAAAGCAGCAAGACACATACTTCTTTACTGTAGTATATGGTTGGATGGAATACTTTCCCTACTCTTTCCTCTGTCCACAAAGATCAGTGCTTTAAAATGCTGCCACTGAGGAAAAGAAAATATCAGAACAGACACTTTTTGATTTGAGACTGCAATTCACATCATGCTCCTTTTCACTGTTTCTGAATCTTTTGGCAAATACAGTTTTGTAGGATGGAATACAGAGGGGATTTTAACCCTCTCAGAGGTTAAACCCCCTTCAGAGTGGGCTCTCTCTTATTTTTTGTTCATTATAAAGATATATATATATGCACAAATTCTACAAGACTCCCAAGCTAGCTTCTACAGCAATGCTTTACACAACTAAATAGCAGCAAATAAATACACACCCACTGTTATATTATTTTTCTACTACTATGATAATTTTTTTTCCCCCCCCTGAAATTTTTACTCTTCCAAAACCAAGGCCATTTTAGGAAGTATTTAACAATATGGAGAACAGGGCAATTAACTTACACTTACCATACTGACTTGCATCAAAACATGTAAACGGGGAACCAAGAACCTCAACAAAGTACCCCATGCTCCTTAGGTGCTGGTACATGTCCCTGAAGTTTGTGTGGATATGGTCACCATTCCTTAGGAAAAAAAGAAAAGTGTTGAAGACATTTAAACCTGGCACACAGATATCTGATTTAAATCCTCTAATTATAGATTACTTCCTAGTTTCCTTTCTGAAAGATCCATTTTTTTTCAACTGATAACCTGTAGTTTTCCAAACACTATCTCCTCTTTGGGAAATTCCTCCCAAATGACACTGGTTCAGAGTGCTTCAGAAATGAGTTAGTTACGTGGTCAAAGCCAGAGATAGAGCATGTCCCCTAGAACACACAATTCTACATGTTGGTGTCACATAAGACAGAAAAACTGCTGCATCAAAAGCACGTGCTCTTCACAGAACAGTTCTAACTACCAACTGGAAGCAGTGGGCAGGAAAACCTATAAATAATTGCTGAAAATCAGCAGAGAGTTCCTGTCCATTTGACACATCTGTATGCTTAGAGCAGCTTTCCAGAGGCCTGTGTCTTGGTCACTGACCCCATTAATCCTCACTTAAACACTGATGCACAATTCTTCTTGTGAATCCTTAGCCTCTCCATCTATGAAAGACAATGGGCCAGCTCAAGCCTCACTCTGCTTCAAAGATAATCTCCCCCAACAGACAAGGGTTTTGCTCTTCAGGATTCAGCCTTCCAAATTTCTCATGTTTTTTTGATAAGTGAATGCTGCAGCAGCTAATAACAGTGACCCCCTTATCTTCCTGGGATAAATCAGAGCAGAAAAGACACCTGCTACACTTCAAAAGTCAGACAGATATCTCAGTGTCTTAAACGTGCATTTTAAAAGCTTTTCATTTCATGTGAATAAAACCATACAGCACAAAGAAAACCCTGCACCAAAAGCACACACAGCTCAAGTGGTTTCCACGGACTCCTTAAAAAAAATCTAATCCCTCAACACACTGAAAAAGGCCAGAGCCCTCTGGCTTTCCATAAAGTTATCCCCTCTCATTAACATACAATCAAGTTTGAATAGAATCCCAGATAAATACCAATCTAATGGATCATTCTTCATCCTCAAATTATCCCTGGGGAAGTATCCTGGTGGATAACGGAGATTATGATATTGATCCCAAAGGACTCGCTTACTACGAGGTGGAGTTGGAATAATCTTCACTTTTACTGGGAGCTTCACTGTTGAAGTCTGCTCTGCACCATTCTTAGACTGAAGGACAGAAAAAAATTACAGTGAAATCCTTTTTCCTCAAAGGGACAATCTGTTAGCTGTGGATTGACAAAAAAATACAGATATCAAATCTACTTTTAGTCATCAGTATCAGCTCTGGATACAAAGAGGTGACTTTTTTCATCACACTGTTTTTTCTATTTATGCTCAGAAGGCAAAATATGTTACAAAATATGTTACAACTGTGATCTAGTTCAATTGTTCAAAACATTAAAAAACTACTCAGGAACAATTAAATATATCTCATGTATAACCACGCTTAAGTAATGCCCTTTTCAAAACACATGACTTAGAATTCACAATAAACAAATTATATTATGAAGTCAGTCTCAAAGAGAGATTTTCTGATTCTAAAATGTATCTGTTTCAGAGGTTAATCCTGCTCTCAACTATAAAGATCACTATTTTTACTCTTCAGTTTCCTGACCCCAACCTAACTTATGCTCCAAACGATGGGATCAGAGCAAATCCCTTCAAAAGGAGGTGTAACAGGAAGCAGTTTTAGTAATTATTAACACAGAAAAACCCAAATGCACAGAACTTACTTCATTTTCTGCTGGGGATGATACTGTGATCATAACATGACCTTGAGCAATGCCTTCCCAAGATGCTGCTTTCTTTGCTACAGAGATGGAAATTGCTAAATATCCAGACCAAGGCCACAACACAGGGGAGTAGGAGAAAGCCACTTCAATATTATCCCCATTTTGGGGGAGATAGGGTTGCCAGTCTGGCTGTGGAATGAAGAATCCAGAACATTGGTACAACAGTATTTGCATTCCTTAATTTTTTTGCACACATAGCCCTCTTCCTCTGCACAAAGAAATAACAAATCTTCAGCTTTGCTGAAGATTGTCACGTTTCAAAATGCCCACAAAGTCTAAAAAATTGATTTTGTGGCAGTGAACCAGCATGCTGCCTAAGTGCACCTGCTTTAAACATTCTGAGCTCCTGAGCAAAAATTTCTTGGTAAGAACACAAGATTTCCTTTCAGTAACAAAGAGAGCTATCACTGTAACAGACACAGGCAGATTACATCAGCTATGTTTGAGTGCTACCATCAGCTAATGATGGATAAGAGCTTCAATGCCATTTAATGGAAGCTTAAATCTAAAACAGACCTTCAACACTAAAATGTTGAAACTAAGTTCATTTAAATTGGCTCAAGTTCTGAGATAGGTGCCTTACTTAACTTGTATCAATTCCTGAATCTATTCTCCATTTAACCTTAAAGCATACTTAAAAAAAAAAAAAAAAAAATCAATTAAACTCCCCCCTAGTAAACCATTTTCTCAGCATCACTGGTGGGAAACAGGCTTTGCAGCAGACCTTGATAAATCAATACATTCAGGTCATTTTGACCCATGGAACAGATATGATTCATGGTGTCTGAATTCTTTACTGTGATTGCTTATACTCCAGACAAAAAAAACCCCCAAACAAATAAAGAGGACAAGGAACCTTTATCCAGATTTGGAATGGTATCAGAGAATACAAAGGAGTACCTGTCATTGCAAACAGGTTTTGCAAAGATAAAATATTACACACCCCTGAAACCAATGCACTGCTGGAAAACTTGCAGAGAGCTCATGTTGACAAATCTCACTCACGTGGGTGAGTCTTTTAAAATCAAACATTTTGATTCTCCTGCTCTCAGCAGTAAGAAATCAGATCTGCTCTATGAAATTCATAGCTGAAGTAATCTTTTCTGGGAAGCTTCTAGCAACATTAACAGTCAGGACTTGGGACAATATTAAGTCTTACCTTGTCTAAAATTCTCCCAGTGACTCCCATTCCATTAAGGATAGTGACATTAACAACGGTTGGCATCCCACCATAATATATGGGCTGAGAACAATATGGCCACATGTAGGGACATTCAGTCAAGTCAATATAGCTTGGACTCAAACTAGGGCAGTATGGAGGAGGTAAAATTAAAAAAAAATAATAATCAACAAATAGAAGAACATGCCACTATACATGACTATGAAAAAATGCAGATAAAACATGCCACTCATGGTTACTCCACCAAGCTCTCACCTCACTTCCCAAACCTGCCCCAAAATCTTCTTCCCTCTGCCTCTGATTCTGTTCTTAAGTTTTGTTTTTAAGTGCAAAGATTTTCATGGGAAAAAAAAAAAAAAGGGGAAACTTTTCAACACACTGAAAATGTTATTTTGGAAAGCTAAATTTTACATACTTTTTCACTGTATTCTAAACTACTTCATTCATAACCTCTAAGGCTCTAAGAGAAAGTAAATTTAGCTCTCCTAGACACTTCATCCTCTAGATTGCTACAACTTAGGCAGAAAATACTTCAACTTTTCATGCATTCTCATCCAAATTCTTGCTTCAGGACTACATAAGATCTGTGCAAGTTTATTTTATTGCATAATCACAGATTGCTCAACTGAATTACACCTGCTCTCTTAAAAGGAATATAGCAGATTATAGTATCATTGATTAATTAAGGATAAAATTAACCTGGCCTGTGGTTTATAGCTGTTGAGGATCTGATAAGCTCTCAGAAGATCCAACTTGCCGTGTCCTTGTTCAAACATGTTAACTCCAGGAAGTCTACGTGCTGAGGCAATAAGTGCCTGCTTCATGCTTGCTGGGTTCACCATTTCACGTTTCTGAACTGTGCTGAAATAGGCAACAACAGATTACATGATGTGGATTTTATTCTAGTTTCTTGGTAGTCATCTTGCTTACCATTCTGCCTGAATAGCAATTTGATTTCAAGAAAAAGCAATCAAAAACCAGTTTGCTTTGAGTACCATCTTCTGTTCATGTTTGCCCATTATTACTTGATTTTTTCACTTAAAAATTTGAAGAGTGAGAAGTTTCTGACACATTTCTCTAAAAACTAACATTACCTTATTTTGTCTCCTTATGATGTACTCCATGACCAGCAGTCATTGCAATCAGAGCAACATCTTTATATGTTAAATACAATATTCTGAAAACCAAAGCCTCTGTGACTGGAAATTTGCTGGTATCTTTTGCAATGTGATTCTGCTGGAAGGGGTGGTATAAAAACAGTTTTGCCTTACATACCATTTTATGGAGGAAATACAATAATGGCTTTGAATTTTTGGTGTGCTTCTCAAATAAAGGTTTGAAACAATTACAAACACAAAGTACAGGCTTGCAGCTCCTGCTGTCAAGTTCTGCAGTATGCAACAGATGACTTACCCAATCAGATAACAGCTATAAAACAGTAAATCCTAAAGAAGTCCCAAGTACTTAGGTATTATCTGCTACAGGTTATTCCTTTGAGCAGCTGCTGTTCTACAACACAACTGACAGAAGCTAAGCAGTTAAAAACGTGACAAAATTACTCCATAGAACTATTCTCCCTTGTCATATTTTGGAAGACATTAACTCCCATTCCAAACAGTTCTCAAGATTTTCCCCAGGAAACTTTGAGCTACTCAGACAATGTCTCAGGCAGGAGAAGTGTGATTTTAACCTCTGAGATTGTTTTCCAACATCTAAACACAATAAAGTTTTGTTGGGTGGGTTCCTCTAAGGGCCTTTTATTCCTGTACCAGTATGTTTTTAGAGATTCTTATTGAAGACTTACCTCACTAACAAAGTAACAGCACCTGCCACCACAGGAGATGCTACACTTGTCCCAGAGAGAGAGCGGCATCCACCTTTCATACCAGAACCTCTCACTCCAGAGCCATAAGTAACAATATCAGGCTTCACTCTACCATAACCTCCAGGCAGCTCCTGTAAAAGAAAACAGATGGATTATTGCCCTAATACATAATGAACACTGGTTGCTTTATTTAGGTGTTAAATTAAATGCAGCACATTCAGGAGTAAAACTATCAGGTCAATTAGTTGAAGTATTACAGCAAGTAATATCTAAAGAGGACTCCAGGTCTTTATAACAAGTTCTCAATGTCTGATCTTTAACATTATTAATGATCACTCTACTGTCTATGCTAAGCATGAAATCACTGACAAAATGATAGACAAACTCCTCCCTGGCTAATGAATGAGAATATGCACAAACAGAAACATAGAATAATATAATAATCTCCTTAGAGAAGTTCACAGTGCAATCTGATCTGAAATCACATGGGCAGTACTTGTCACCTCAGGTCAACAGGCAAGTAAGTGCAATGTCACATATAGCACCAGGAAATGCCAGGGTTTTTAAACTGCAGGAAGGACAAGAGCAGGTCTTCCTTTTTGCAGATTTAACCACACAGGCCAAGTCCTCACCATAAATCAAAAGGTACCAAACATTTTACAAATACATCAAGAATGTCAATAAAAGAATGTCAAGAGGTTGACACTAACAATGAGAAACCCTGTAGGTAACATTAAGCTGCTTTTCTGAAAGACTTACAATCTCTATTCTGATCTTTGATTAAATTTATCCCTGGCTACTCCAATACAGTATCATCTGCTGAGGATTACCCCTTAAAAAAAAAAGCTCCCTTTTTGAGGCCCTTAATTTGGCTGCAGATGTGGCTGGCTGCAGTCAAAGTATCTTACCCAAGTGGTCATTCCCCTAGATGAAAAACGAGCTATATTATCTTCAAAGTCAATACCACCTACTCCAATCACATCCATCTGGTCAGCAGGGTTATTGAGAGTCCTAGAACAAGTTGAAGGATTGAAAGAAAAAAAAAAAAAAGTAAAATAAACACAACAGAAAAGACAGTCGTAAGTTTATCTTGACAATGGACACTGCCATCAGATTTCTGTCAGACACTTTTTAACCTCCAAAGAACTTTTTGTCCTACTCAGTACAGTTATACTTACCAGTGAGAGCAACTTTTCAGGCAGTTAGTAACTCAGTAACTAACTCAGTAACTACCAAACCATATCTTGAAGACAAAAAGAAAATCTATTCTTAGGCATTTTTTTTTAGAAACATACCACAAATCCTTCTGGCTTGACCCCTTTTATATTCCTTAAAGCCCAAGATGAATACCCAAAGATGTTTGCTCACACTAACAGGGAAATCTTAGCTGGAAGTACTGCAGTTCTTCTTCTATGAACTTTCTACTGTTTCAATGAAAAATACTTAGATAAGTACTTCACAAAGTACTACAACCAGTGATAAAAAGAGGGGAAAGGGGGAGTTTAACCGGAGTCACTTTCTCTAAACAGATTACAGCAAAAAGAAGCAGGGAAAAATTCTTGACATGCCACAACTACTTCCCCAAACATGTAATAACAAACAGCTGCTTTTCTTTGAAGTGGTCACTGAAACTTACCCATACAAAGGGCCATCATTGCCAATAGCAGAAACCATGATGACATTGTTGGCTGTCAGCTCCCACACCTACAAAAAAATAATGCTTACAATAAGGCTCTGCCACAAAAGAAAGAGACTTCACTAACAAATACATACTCCATGAGGCCAGAGAGAAGCAAATGATTAGTCAAACCTCTCTTTTTTACTGAGACTTATAAAATACAACTCGCTGGTATTAACCTTCAAACTTTCTTTAGACTATGTGAACAATAACCCAGCCTTGACAGCAACACTGCAGGGGAGAACAGTGAAGTCACTGTCAAACTAAATTTCTATGCAGGTTATCATAAAAAAGGAAGAATTTCTCTGCCTCAAATCCCTTAATAACCCTTTACAAAGAAATATTTTATCCTTTTTTTAAAAAAGTAATTCACTTACTGCTTTTAAAAGGCCAGATCAGCAGTTTAGGAAACCATGACATTTTGAAGATAAAAACCTAACTTTCTCTTATCCTGAAACTAATATCTTATTACACAACTGAATCAACTACCTGTACTTTTAACCTGTTTGTACAGTTGGCTGCTAAATTCACGCTGCACATAATTTTACCTGAAATAAATTAACCATGCAGAGATTTAAAGACAAAACAAGGGGAGATTTAAGTAAGCTTCTTCTATTAAGGGGCAACTTGGTTGCCTGCTTGAGAGTCATACTTCCTAGCAGCACAGACAGCATTTTGTAAAAGGGCATGTTTCCAGTGCTTCATGAATATTTGGATTGCATCTCTTTTTTTTTTTAATCCATTCCCTAAATACATTCCAAAAAGCTTGCACACTATATAAAATTTCTCTCATGCAAATGCAACTCCATAGAAACTGTCAGCAACAGCAGAACCTGTCAGCAGCTGCAAGAAAGTAGTTTTTCAAGTCCAACTTTTGTGTGAGAGCTATAAACACCACTTTATTTCCTTGCACAAACCTTGTCAACAAATGGATGATCCATGAAGTCTGGCCCACCAATACTTAGATTCAATACATCTATCTTCTTTAAAATTGCATAATTAAAAGCATCCAGAAACCAAGATGTATATGACACCTATGTAAGAAAGAGGTGGGGAAAGCTATCACTGGAAAATCCAGTCATTCCATGACAATACAAACTTCAGACAGAGAAGAAGAAACACACCAAAATAAAACATGCAAGTACAATGGTCTCCCAGTATTTTTAGTGCCCAGTACATTTGAGTGAGCTATACAGATCAGACTTCCACACATTATTCCTGAAAAAATACAGCAGGTTTGGAAACTGTAAGACATCTTGTAGTCAGTCTCTTTTAAATAGAAAGATGTATTCTTCCCACTTATCAAAGCAAATACATCAACATTTACAAGTCTTTTTAATATACCCAAAGGAAAGGGTTAATATAGCACTAATCTGGAAAGGCAGAAAATAAAATGCATGTTAAAAAAAGCTACCTGGTTATTGGTGAACACTCTAAAAATGTGCAGTTCGGCATTTGGAGCAAATCCCTGGCATTCTCTCATGCTGGCTATCACACCAGCTACAAAAGTCCCATGGCCTAAGCCTATCACAGGGAGAAGGAAACAAAATAAGATGGCAGAAGACAAACCATTGAATTGTCAAAGATCTGTACTGTTAAAACACCACCTATACCAAAAATGACAGCAACCTAACAGACAAGCCACAAACACTGGGTTCAGTTCTAGTCTTCTTGAATCATATTTTGCTGCTGGGTTCAGTGGTGTCAGAGTCCCCAGCCCTGCGTAGCCAGAAAACCAGCTGAGGAAACTGGATGATACACACTCCAGTCTACTCACTCCTGAACAAAATCAAGAGCCACACAATGCAATCATGAAAGAAGAAGGTTATTCTGAAATAATGCAAGGGACAAGGGCAACGTATTTTTACACAGACTCCTTAAAAGATTTTCATCCTGACTCTGCAGTGACATGCAATGCATGTTTTGCTATGGATGAAAAACAAGACAAGAAAACACTCTTCTCCTCTCCTCAAAAAATAATACACCCCATCTGCATACATCTGTACTCCTAGTCTCCATGTCCAGCAACCATCTGAGCACAGAACTAATAAAAAGCACTACCAAAAGCAGGTGTTGTAATGCAAAGAAATCCTATACATGATGCAGGTGCACATAAGTCTGAGCAACATATGCATGCACCTTTAACCCTAAAGGAATTAAATTGCCAACTGACTCACTGACCCAGACCATTGAAGTTAATGATCTGTGAAAGAGTAGGGTCAGGGCAAGTTAGGGTTGACATATGAAAAAGAAACACAAATATACAGCAAAAAATAAAAAGTTCTTCAGAATGTTGTTGATGGGTATGAGCCAGCACAGTGTTGATGAAAACTACATAGATTAGAAAAGCTTTCAGGAAGCTGCCAATGCTTTGATTGGTTTAGGACTGCACAATAAAGAAGGAAAATGCTCTCTCCTAAGTATGATAGTATTCTTGCACTGTGAAACAGCAGAATACATAAAAAGAAGAGTAAAGAAACAGTCTTGTGGGGTTTGCTCTCACCTCCAACTCTGACAATCTATCTATAGCTGCATAATGCCTTCTTACCCTGACATTTTGCAACAACTATAATGAAAGGCCACATACGATCCAAAGGAGATTTAGGTAACACCTTTCTGGAACCTTAATACTCTTTGTAGATTTTGGTATTAGTACAAAGTCCTCAGAAACCTGAAAAATTAAGCTTAAATTCCCAAGAAGTATAGTTTCAACAGATGTTAGCACTACAACAGCAACAGCAGTTTTACACTGGAAAACAGAACATAGCATAGCTGGGAAGCTGTGCACAGTAACTCACCATCATCCAAGGTTCTCTCATTAGTCCAGTTTGTTCTCTCCTTCACGTTTTTGAAATGTGGATGCTTCTCACTCAGACCAGTGTCAAACACAGCTACTCTTACACCAGCACCTGTAATTGAAAAGCATTGCTTTTCCTGATTCTGCTTCACAGCAAATCTATTCTCCCACTTTAACAAAAATTTTTAATGCTTAACATAGCATGCAATTTACAAGCTCTGTTACAGATTTTAAAGAAAACTCACATTCCAATTGAGAAATTCTATTATGTTATAAATATGACCAATTTCTCTTAAATACAACACACACATAAGAGTCTATAATCTATCTCAAAACAAAGGATTTCTCAGTCTTTCCAGAACTGGCACCAAATGAGAGATGAACACAGAGGAGCCACTTAGCCTTTCCTTACACTTCACTTGTTTTTTGCAAAGAAGGTTAATTGTTCTAAGGCAACATACCTGTGAAACCCATTTGCCAGAGGACATCTGCCTGCAAGGTCTGAGCAACTTGGCGTGGGATAGCTCTCAGCAAACGCCTGCTGGAGTGTCGACCTGTTGCATGCCAGAAGCCAGAACCTAAAGAAAGACTTGCTCTTCTCAAGGGACGAGATGATTGCCACTTTTGAGTCCATCTGGTTTCATTGCAGTGCAATGTTGGATCAGCTACATAGAGTTAGGAAGGAAAAACAGTATGAGGGGAAAAAAAAATATATCACAAATATTACAGATTATTATTCAAATATACTAATAGTATTGTTATAACAACAGTTTTAGATGAGTACCTATTTTCTTTAATCAAAACCAGTAAAAGCTTCTGTTCTGCCTACTAGGGATATAGTAATATATAGTCTAAGGTAACTGACTGCTACAAAATAAATGTTACTACATTGTAGATGGAATCATTGTCACGCTTTAGCAAAAGCATGACAAGATCCTGATATTTTTTTTAGGCAAAATACCAGATTTCTGTAAACTCTAGAAAAGCTGTAGGTCATTTCCCATTTGTGTAATGCTATGCTATGATCTGAAGCAATGCTAAGACTTTTCCACAGCAGATCTCATGCAGCCACAGAGAACATTACTTACACTCCAAATACTTGAGTGATCGGAAGACCTTCCGCTGAGGTGTTACACGCTTGATGTTTGGATGATCTTCCAGTGTCAGTACTCCATCTTTCTGTTTCTCATTGATCTGAATGACTTCAAAATCACTAGGATAGTCACTGGCTGGGTTGTTGCGAGGTACAATCCTCCAGTTCTCAATATCACTACTTTTTAGTGCACTTGAAATAAATTTACTTCTAGCTTTAGCTGTGAAGTATCCATTGAAAGCCACAATATACTCTGGAACAAGAGCACAACTTATCAGAACTGATGTTTAAGCAGCTTACTCATGCATTCACATTGCAAAAGCCTGAATATTTCTTCTTTTTTCTTTATCCAGAACAAATAATCACAATTTTTTGTTGCTTTTAGAAATCTGCAATTTATTTCTGCACTACATGATCTAAGGTTGGGTGTTTTGTCTTTTTCCTCCTTCATCAGGAAACTTGCAAAATATGGTAAAAGCCTTTGAAAGGTAGGCAGAATTACAAGTATCATGGAAATGTGAAACAGAGTGAGGGGAGAGGGAACAGATTTACTGTTCTGTCCAGCAGAACAACCTGACGTGCCAATTCAACACGCTTCTTTAGAAGTGTGATTTAAAGAATCTTGCCTCTACATGATACAGAGTTTTAGTGCAAGTCATGTCACCAACCATGACATGCATGGAGCATGAAGCCAGCCCCAGCTGTCCAGTCCTTGATTTGGATCAGTGACTTGTGAGCAGACCTGTGCCCTGATTCACATCATCACAGTCACCTCAGTAAGTCTTTGGCTGACTACACACGGAAATGTCACCACTGACATCCTGCCTGGCAGCACCCAGGCACACCCACAGCTTCACTGTGGGAATATCATGGGTACCTGAGGCAGCAAGTGAATGCAGGGTCAAGCTGTCCTACTGCTGTCCCTTGTCACCTCAGCAGTGTTACCTGCCTCACTATGCCTTTCATCTGCTCCCTTCACAACTTTTCCATACATGTATTATCACTTCCAAACTTTAACTTGAGCAAACCCAGAGAGATTTCTTGCATTTCTCACCCCTCCAAGGCCCACTTGTGGCTACATTTAGTACAAGAGCTTCAACCATACCATGAGCCAGATCAAAACAGCTACTAAACACACCAAAGTGACAACATATGCCCCCCCTGAGCCTTCACACTCCATTTTCAGTTTTAGCATCTACTTAATTTCCCCCTTCACTTCCTTCTCTTGTTCTTTGAATCTTGCCTCCAGTTAAACCAAGAAACTTCGAAAAAAATCTGTTTCTCTTTTTGAATAAGGAAAATTTAGCATACAATATGCTTCTACAGAAACACATTGCTGGAATTTCACAGGGGTATTTTTTTAAATGCTAAACTCTTTCTTACCATGCTCCACAACGGTCGAAGTGAATTCCACTTTCAAAGTAAGGCGAGAACATCCAGGACATATGTGAGCCTCATGAGAGGAATTCCCTAGTCTGGTGCTTAAGTGTTTTTTGCCACAGAGTAAAATAACAACCAGAACAAACCAGATGTTTGCAAACTTCATGATCATAGAAGAAAATGGTTTCATTCCAAGTATTCCATATATGCAAATTACAATTTTCTTCTTTATAAAACTAGTTCATTTTTGTTTCAGTAAACGGTGCTTTCACTGTACTGATCAACTGGATATTCTTAAAGCTGTGTCCAAAATAAGGAGAGATTTCATGGTCTTTTGAGCTGAAGCCTTATAAACAGGCTCATTTCTTTCTACGCTTCTTCTCCATTTTGTATTAAAGGATTCTGTCACTCAGGGTGTGGTAGCTGAGTCCTGTACTCCATTTCTGATGGTAAAGTTAATTGCCTAGAAGAACTAGCAAAGCTGATTGCAAGCCAACCTGTAAGGAAGGGAAAAATAGAAAATAATCAGATTCACATTTGTGCAAACGTATAGCCTGAAAATCAGAAGAGCTAGACACATTTGGCAGCTAGTATTAGAAATTACATGGAAAAAGTTGTTCATAGGTTTCATTTAGGAAGTTTTCACAAACGCCAAAGTCTCTTCCTTGCTCACCCAGAGCACATGGGGAATACTCAGGCATTAACCTGACAAGAGAAACACCAACAGTGGCAACCAAACTCTAACCCCCTTTAGACAAAGGGAGACAAGAGAACAAGACAAAATCCCAGGCCCAGGGAAAAAGTGAAGTGCAAAATAAAATAAACACGATAAAGCGTCCACAGACACAAAATAATGGTGGCTTTTATCCAGTCAGAAGTGTGGCAAGTAGAAATTCTGCATTGGTATATCATTTTGCAAAAGGAGAATCAGACTCAAACTCTGTGCCAAGGACTAGTAAGGACAAGAGATACTACAGGAAGCAAGCTTTCAGTCCATGTGCCTGTAAGAGAAAATCAATATGAAAAATGCCTTTCAAATTTTCTTAAAGTGGAATGTAGGCACCTGAGAAAATAAGGACTGGGATTACAGATATAATCACACAAAATTAAAAGAAAGTGGTTTTCACGTGGAGTTCTTTTGTACTCAGAAGTGCAGGAAGCATTAAAGAAAAACAGCAGTGCCAGTGTCCTTTAAAATTCCAAATATTTAACCAACAATTGCTAAATAAAAAGCCATTAAGAGATGAGTGAAAGGAAAACTTTTCAGCTGGTCTGCCACACTATGTGGAGAAGCAGAGCAGAACTATACACTGCTGCAGTGACCAGGACTGAAAAGCAGGAGCCTTATTATGGGATTCACACTATTTAGAAGAATGATGGGCTACCTGGCAGCAACTGAATGATTCAAGTCTGTGTGTGACAGCTGTTACTTCATTTTTATTCAAATTTATTTATCATTCTCAAGTATTTCCTCGTACCAGGGCTAGAATTCCCCTCTATTTCCAGCTGACAACACCATAACAGACTGTGACCTGCTGGTGATTACATTTGGTCTTCTCTGAACTGAAGGCAGCTCCAGTACACTGACTGCTGATCTTGCCTGAGCTCTGCCTACCACCCCTCTAACAATAAAGTGAAAAAAGAACTACACAAATTAGCAAAATAAAAACATATTAGCAATTCCAACCTGTTGGGGTCGATAACAGACTGTGCGTAAGCACAAAGCTGAAATATCATGGAAACTAAGAGTAAAGCAACAGCACGCTCACAACTTTATTCTGTTTAGCACCCTCACTGACCAGAACTCCGCAGAGACCGCCAGCCCAGAGAGCCCCGGCGGGCAGCCTGGCTGCGGGCAGCCACCCCGCCGAGGGAGCTCTGTCCCTGCCACAGAGGGGACAAATGTCCACGGCCTCCGCGCCACAGCCAGCGGCCGAATGAACCCGCCTGCTCCGTGCCCGTTCCCGCGGGGGCTCAGGGCCGTCCCGCCGAGGGCGGTAAGGGGCGCCGTGAGGGGCACCGCCGCCGCTCCCCACCCGCCCCGCGCCTGAAGGGGAGTGACAGCGGCCGCAGAGCAGAGACGGCCGCTCGCAGCAGCCGCCCGAGGCGCGGCGGAGAATGAGGCCGCCCCAGAGTCGAAGGGGAGCGAAGGAGACACCGAGAACGGCAACCCGGTGCTGCCCGTCGCGCTCTGTGCCCCTCAAAACTTGAAAGACAAAGCTCCCTCCCCAGCCCACAAGCAGAAGCGGCGTGGCGGCGGCAGCAACATTGCCACCGTCCCAGTCCCCTGCCTCCCTCCCCGGGCTCACCGGACCGCCGCCACCTGGACCACCACCGCCATTTTATGAACTGTTTACCACAGGACTCTCGCGAGAGCCCGGCGAGGGCCGGGACACAGCGCAAGCGCACGGCGCAGGAGGTGCCATAGGGGGGGATGCCATAGGGGGGGATGCCATAGGGGGGGATGCCATAGGGGNGGGGGGGCGCCACAGGGGAGGGGTCCTATGGTGCGGCCGCCATAGTGGGAAGGGGGCGGAGGCGTCGCTCGCTGGAGCGGTTGAGGAGGCGGCGGAGCAGACGTATTCTGAAGAGGGCGCCTGGGAATCTGATTATTCCCAGATTCCCAAATATGATTATTCCCAGATAATCTGATTATTCAGGTGTGGCTGAGCGTGGAGGCATCTGATTGTTACTGGGAAACCTGAAGATGCCGATGTTACCTCAGGGACGGTCAGGCAGCGCCTGAGGAGGATGAGGGAGAGACTGGTTTGGTGTTTCAGGGTAAGAGGACAGAAGCATACCGACGAGCCCGTGGTAACAGAAAATGTTCCTCTTTCAGTTGCAACAGTAAAGGACAGCTTCCCAGCGTCTGCAAACCGATAGGAGCAGTGTATGATAGATGCTTTCCAGTAAGTACATTTGCACCTACATATTATATTAACAAAAGCACCAAAATCATACACCATCAAAACCTTAGTAAGTTGTTTTATTATCACAGGAAACAAATCAGTGTTTTTAAATAAAACATTCCATAATGAAGGAGCAGAGAAGTTATTTAACACAAGGATACTGAGCGGGGATCCAGACTTCTAAGGTATACACAAGGTACGGTACATCCACTGAGGGTCACTGAACATTTTTGCAGCACTGGGATCAAAATATAATACTCAACATGAAGGACATCTGAATGTTCCTATTTCACTTTGCACGTTAAAGCTTCCTTGCGTATAATTCTGCAAAAATACAGTGCAAACCATGCCCAGATCCATTCAGGTAGGCATTCACCCAGTGTGAACTGTGGAGAGGTACAGGGAGACAAAAGAAGGAATATCTTTTAATCTGGTCCATTTTCTATGAAAGTAAACAAACAGTTTCTCAAGCTACCAGTAGAGTAAGGCAAGACCTGCTTGAACATCAGCAACTAATCCTTAAATTCAACCACCTGGAAGTAAACATATTTAGCCATTTTGGCAGTAGTGCATGCAGCTGAACAGTTAGGTTCTGCAAATAAATCCTGAAGGTGTTTGTTCAAGTTCACAACAGCAGTTTTACTATCCAATTGCTTTAATTGCCACATCATCTTAGAATCTTTCCCATCTCTTTATTCCTTTGGTACCACTTCCACTTAAAATTCCTTCTACTCAACAGAATGCTATAGAAAGCCACTAGGTATGACACATGAGATGTAAACAATTTTCATAAAGTTACTTTAGACCCCACAGTCTGCCCCCAAAAATGAAAACCTAACAGACAGAGGACCTGCTGCCAGATAGGTCAAGAAAAAAATGTGGGCTTTTTTTCCTGCCATTATTCCATCCTCCCTACCCACTCTTCCCCAAAAGAAGAAGCAGGCTTAATAAGTTAAGATTGAAAAAAGGTATTTCTGTTCAAACACAACAGTGAAACACTTGCCCAGTTAGCAACACCACCAGTGAAATGAGATCCTGGGTGTTCTTGAATAAAGTTTTTTCTTTCCCTTCTTTTGCTGCACATTTCAAGTGGGAATTGGATTCACTCTGGCCTTCTAAAAACAAGCATGCTGAAACATTTTCTCAAGCAGAATAGCAAGGATATAAGGCAGGCACAATGCCTTTATATTGAACACTTTAAGAATATGGGCATAGTTGTCATTCAGGCTCCTAAGAAAGTAAACAGCTTATTTACTTGTATTGACAAACATGAAATAGTTTAATGAATACTATTACCTTTATTGCATGCTTCCAGTAACCAGTGGTCCTTGTAGATAACCCAAGAGTAGAAATAGCATGACTTGCATATTCTTCAGCAGAAGGAACAAAGAAAGATCTCTTTGATGCTGTGCTGCTGCATGCTACCATTTTTGTAGCAATTACGAATGGAGTTAAACTCTGAACAAAAATTCCTTTGGAGGCATATTCATAATGTAGTGCTCTACTGAAATAGTCCAAGTAGGTCTAGAAAAAACAAAAGCAGAAAGAGGCATCTTGTTTTTGTTGGGTTTGTTTTGGTTTTTTTAATAAAAAAACAAGTCTCAGGGCAGAGTTTTAAAATTACAGAAGAGTTGTGGCGTGTTCTGTAAATGAGCTAAAAACCCACCTTGAGTAAATACTATAAAAATACACATTTCTGAAGTATTACCAACGTTTCTATTTTTTGTTATTTGCTTGCTAAAAACCTGATATAGTTCAGTAGCTTGCGGGCCAAAGCAGCTGCTTAAGTCTCTGATGTGAATTTAAAATAATCTGCCAATTTCTGCTTAAAAACAACACAAGCATTCATTTCATCTAAAGCAAACACCTTGTTTAGCAGGGAAGTATTGCAGGCAACAAAGCTAACTATACACAGTGGTCAAAAGGACAAAAAGTCCCATTTTTAAATCCATTTGCAGGTGAATTCATATTCAACAAATGTTCCCCAGAATTTATGTTAATTAATTCTGTGCCAGTGTAACTGTACAGAGGCCAGGCTTTAGAGTAGATTTCTGATCTAGGATTTAGATTCATGATGGCAGCTAAAGGAAGAAACTTTGGTACACTTGGGTTTGTTCTGTTCTTTTTCATTTCAACTTTAAATTGTTTTAGTTCAGAGAGCAGTTCTACATACACTTAGCATTACCAAGCAGGGAAGATACTACAACAGCAATCTTAGGCCAGTTTCCACACTGAAGAAAATCTGCAAGGAATTTTTTACCTCACAGTAATAAGAGCATGTTTTGCTCCAGTAAAAAGGAAGTACTGGCAAGAGCTATCCAAAGATTAAGGCTGCACTGGGGCTAAGCCACAGCAGAGGGCAAAAACCAACAGCTGGGAGCAACTACTACTTGTGTTTAGATACCTGGCAACCTCTATTGTTGATTTATTAGCAAGTCATCAGGTGTAAATCCAAATCCTCATGTGCATTTGTACTTCCAGCATCACCCAGGTGCCCCATCCTGTTATTCACTAGATCTCTCCTCAGGAAGAATAATTGGGTAGGGGGAAGAAGATGTTTTCACTTCTCCCCAAATTGGTCCAGACAAGTATAAGAAGCCTTCTGTCCCTTGCTGTGAGGTGCAGCAGTGCCTTGATTTGGCCCAATAGTGACTTGAATATGACAGCAGCCCCTCTCACTGCCAAATACTAGTGTGTAAGTAGCTTGACACACCACTCAGCTGAAGAAGAGAGATGAAATCCTTCACCCTTTCTTTCAGTGGGTCACAGAACTGCTGCTTCACTTTCCACACTGTTCCTCTGAGGAGGGTAACACTGCTCCTAGAACTAGCTATGACAGAGTTCACACATCATACAGGTTCAAATCCCAGTATTGGTGCTGGTTACATGCAATACCTCTGATATATGAAGAAATCCCTCCAAATCTTTCAAGTATATTTTGATATCCTTGCTGAATGTGTTTACAACCAAGCTGTAACATACCTACTTTTCAGTGTGTGCCACTGAACACTGCACCCCAACTTACTTTAGAGGCTCCATAGATTGTCAGCATTGGTGTTGGCTGACAACAGGATGCAGAAGAAACATTCACAATTGCCCCTCTCCTCTTCTCTACCATGCCTGGCAGCACAATATGTATCATCATGTTAGCAGAAGCAATATTGATGTTTATCGTGTCCCACAACATTTCCTCAGACACGTTGGTAAAATAGTCTGGGTATGGATAAAATATTCCCACGTTATTCACCAAAATCCCAATTTCTCTGTCTTTCAGAGCCTCCTTAATGGCCGGGTAAGGCTCACGCCCCTTGCTGAAGTCAGCTACTATGAAATCTGTTTCCACTTTATAGGTTTCAGATATGCTCCTAGATACAGCCTCCAGCTTCTCTTTGTTCCGGCTGATTAAGATGATGTTGACACCACGCTTGGCCAGTTGTTCAGCATATGCCTTCCCTATGCCATCTGTGCTACCTGCAATGAATAATAAAAAACAAGGGAAAATCAAAGCAGCCCCAGCCTTCTATTTTGACAATTCTTACAGTTACAGCTTTGCTCCCTAATCTGAAGGGCACAAGGCACTGACTATAATGATCTCAAAGCCACACCAAAGACAATATAATCACTAACAACCTTCTGCAATCCCCCCTCATACAAGTTTTAGATTTTCTTTGACAACAGAGCTTAGAGGAGAATCTTAACGAAAGGTGAGGCTGTCAGAGGCTCATGAGTTAAACCTGGCTTAAGAACTTGAGCATATGGGAAGAGCCCATGGCAAAATAAGGACCTTGGCTCCATCTCTGTCTATGCTTGTATGTGTTCTGTGTATATCTTAACAATTTTGGGGAAAAATTGCTGTGATCCCTTCCCAGGAAGCAGTCAGCACACTGAGCCTGCCCATCTCCCAAGCAACTGAATTTAGTAAGGCACTGAAAAACAACCACTGCTCAAGCAGATTCAACTTGCAACCTGAGATGAACATAAGCAAATATACAACTTCAGTTTCTTACCAGTGACCACGGCCCATTTTCCATACTGCTTGACAAGATCGATCTCACTGCCCAGCTTTGGAGCTACATGCAACCTAAGCATGCTGTAAGTGCCAAAGGCAAGAGAGACACACTTCCTGACTGTGTACCAAGCTCCAACTATAGCCAGGGCCTCTATGTAAAAGCTGCAGGAACGACTGATCTCTCTGTACAAGAGGTAGAAACGATCCACTGCAGCCATAGTGATCACAAGCCTGGAAAAAAATAAGACACAGGCAATTACAGTCACCTCTTGGGCCACATGAACTATTCAGACTGAATGCACAACTTTTGAGAGTCAGCTCATTACAGCCCAAGCACCATTCTGGCACCAAAAACCACAAGTCAGCCTGCAAAAATTTGGATAAGCCTATCATCATCCTTCCTGGTTTAGCTACTGCTTAGCCCTTGTTGAACGGTTTAACTACTAGTCAGTCATGCTGCAATGACACTGCAAATAAAACAATAAAAGTCCAAGCAGACAAGGAAAGCTCAACATGTGAAAAAACTGATTTTGGAAGATGAGGATGCACCTGCAAAAGAGGGTAGGACAACCAGAAAGGGAGAGCTGAGCACACAGGACACAGCGGCCGCTTCCAAGCACGGCAAGCGGCAGGAAAGCCCCAGCTTGCTCAGGGACAGCAAGATAACGTTATTCCCTGGAATATCCCTCACCCTTTCCCAGGATGCTCCGCATCCACCCTGTCCTCACGGCCAGACACCGCCAGCTCCCCGCATGACTGTCACAGCGCACATCAGCCACCAGCAGAACACTCGCTGGGCTTCACACCTACGAGGCGGGAATTTGTCAAAAAGACCGCAAAACCCGACGCCGGTCGCAGTCAGAGCCGGCAGTTCAGCACCGCTCCACACCGCCCTACTCTGGCAAGGACAGTCCTTACCGATGAGTCCCCGCGATCTGCCGCCCTGCCTCGGCCCCGCGCTGAGCCCCGACCGGGCTGTACCGAAGGGAAACCAACCCCGCACAAGGCCAACACCCCGAGGGGCTCTTACCCGCCCGGACGCCACTACTCGCCCGGCGCGGCCCCCGCGGCGGCGGGACAAGAGCCGGGTCCAGGCCCTCCCACGGTGCCTCCTTCCCCTCTCCCGCCGCCGCCACCGGAGCTGACGGGAGCGGCCGCGGGGCCTTCTGGGCCTGTGCGCGGCGTCTCCATGGCGACCGCGGTAGTTACGGAGGGATCGCGGCTGCCGGTTCTTCAGGGGTCACCGTCGGCAGCTGGACGGGGGTGATTCTGCCCGGTTCCGTCCCGTCCCTCGCGGTTGACATCTCCCGTGTGCCTGCGAGGTACCGCGGCCCGGCTAAGAGGGGCAGTTGACCCGGTGCGCCGAGGCCTGGGTCGGAAGTCTCGGCTCAGCCCTGGTATCGGGTCAGGTAAAGGGAGTTGCCGGTTTAACGGGCAATGGAGCAGCGCGCTGTAGGACACGAGTCCTGCATGGAGAGCTCTCGGGCTATATAACAGCAAAAAGAGCAGGGCTGCAAGAGCAGCCGCAACCCCTGTGAGCTCAGAACTCCCCTGCGGGTGTACCCTGGGCCCTAGCGGGGTACCCCGGGGCAGGCGGTACCCCGGGGCAGGCTGAGCCTAGAAGGAGCCACATCGCTTCATCTTCAGCAGCCCGGCTGGGGAAGGGGACAAGTGACTTGCTGCAGCTTTGGGAGGGCTTCTCAGCCACGGCCCTCACTGCTCTGAGATCTGCTGCGGGCAGGATTTAGGATAAGCTCTCCCTGCCTTTTGGTATATCCATAGTGAGAAGACGCGGGTTGCTGGCTCCGTCGTGCTTGATCATTTACTCTTTTTTTATCTGTAACAGGTTCTACTAAAGCCTTCTCATGTTTTTCCTGGAAATTGGATTGTAAATCAAATAGTGGTTTGGCTGATGTCTAAATCACGTGTCTTAAAATGCAACCACAAAACACTGTCTCCAACAAAGGCCTTGGAGGGGAGATCACAGTGCAAGAGGTGTCAGGAGAGGCTGTGAATGACACCAGTGCCAAAGCTGTCCAAACAGAAAATGAAGGCAGTTGTGGCAGCACAGGTGAGCCCTTCCAGCTGGCTCATGAGGATGAATTCAGGGACATTTAGTGAACATAAACCCTAGAAAACAAGTCTGTCTTATCTGCTTACCTGGTTGCAATATGAGTTTGTTCTTTCTCCCACTGAAGTCACTTGCCATCACTCAGTTGGTATCTTCTTGTGCTTTTTTTTTTTTCTGTTTCTATGATTTTCTTCTAGCTTTCCCTGTCTTGCAATCTCACAGCTAGCCTGACCCCTGTATGTTTTAGTTACAATTGCATTTGAAAGAGCTGGTACAGTCCTCTTGTTTGCACTCTTTTTAAGTGTGTGATCTAAAAGTCTAACTAGAATGTGCAGAGCAAGAACCAGAGGAGAAGAATAGTGAAAATGCAATTAATCAAAGACAGTCTAGAAATGGCTTGAGTGAGTACAGCACTGGAGATACCTTCCAAAGAATGCAAAAGGGTAAATTAGTGGAAGAGCTAGACTATCAAACAGTGCTTGTGATGACTGAGATGGACCATTACTGTAGTTTCTTTATGTACAAAGTTAGTAGTATTGTCAATCTTAAATTATTGCTTCTTAAATATAATCTATAGTACCCATTTAAGACTGTAAGTGCATTGGTTTGAGAAGTGTATTGTCACTATCCATTATAATAATCTAAAGACTAATTGGTACTACCTGACTTCCAGACCTAAAAAATAAAGTAAATGTCAACAGGTTTTTTTGCTACTTCTTTTACTACTTTGCCTTCTTAAAAAGTTAAGTTTCCTTGCATTAAAAATGTCAGCAAAAGTCTTGTTTAGAACACTTCTTTTCTTGAATTTCCTATTCAAGTGGTTAAAGCTATTGCCAATGTGACACCTTTTCCCCTCTCATGCTGTTAAACTGCAATTTTGTTTTCCTGCTGACAAAGATGTTAAAGCTCAGGAGCAAGCCTTGTCCAGCACAGATAAACAGAATGAACGAAAATCCAACGGTGATCACAAATCAGTAACCAGCTTGGTCAATCAAAGCACAGAAGAAAAAAGGGGCTGTGTAAGGTAAGACATTGCTTGTGGATGTTTTCTGTTTAAATCGTGGCACCACTGAAGTCAGTGGGAATGTTGCTGCTCTACCTTTTCATCTTAATTCCAAAGAATAATGTTGAGGATGAATTTGAGAATGATCAATAAATCAGGAATTGGGGATATTTCCAGACATTGCACAGCTGGTGTTCTATGGTAGCAGTAGCCAGCTACATTCTACCTACATGATGCATTCTACTTAATGGAGCTGGAGAAAATTATGCAAACTTGTGGGAGTAATTTATCTGTAGATTTGACCATTTCTTAGCATCAATTCAGACAACACATTGCATTAATTCACCACAGTGTAAATATGAAAGATGTCAAGATAGTTTTTAGCAGAGGATATCCAGAGGGGCCTCAGAAAGTTAACAATAAGACACATCTTTGTAAGCACTTGCTCTGATTTTGGTCCAGCATATGCTGCAATGGCCATTCATTAATTGCTGTGAAATTGAATTATTCTTCTGTTATCTCTGATAAAGAACTCAGTAAGCAAATAATAAAATTAAACCCCATATTTGATACTGTTCAATAATATTGTGAAAGTCTGGTCAGGTGAGCTAGTTACACAGTGATGGATAAGATTTCACCTACATTCCTGTACCTGCTTATGTGGCAAAACTTCCCAAAGATTCTGTTTCTGCTAATTATAATGCAGCTGTTCTATTAAAAACAGTCACAGCCCTTTAAAGTCTAGGGAATGAAAATCACTGAATTATCAGGAGGCAGATCTGATTGTGCTTACATAGAAAACTACATTATCCCCAGGTAATCAGCCTGGTGCACTTGAGAATTAAGTTCTTATGGAGAATGATGGCAGAGAGCAATAACTGTACACAAGATAAATAACACCTTGAAGGAACACATTTAGTGATCCTATAAAGTGCCTGAGGATGCTAATAATTTGATTAAATGCTGCTATATACCTGTGTCTGACAATACAAGAAAACTGTATGTATTTACAGATTTTGCTCAAAGTTTATAAATCTTTCATTCATTCAGAGATTTATGTCAGGGATGTTTGATTGACAGGGAAGTTACAGGTTGACAGTCTTATTTTCTGTTGCCCCAGGAAGTCAGATGACTAGTTTTGTTCTCCAGAAATACTGACATTTTTTGTCTAGTAAGTAAATAAATCTAAAAGCAAATTCATTGTGAAAGGTTTATCTTCACTGCCTTTACTCAAGTTTTTTTTGTTGATTTGAAAATATCTTCCTGCCAAGGAAATCTTACTGTTACAAGCTTTAGTCCTACAAATACTTATGACCACAAACACACAGTACAAGTTGTTAATATGGGATTTAGAAGTAGAAAATAATTTTTGAACATACAACGTTGTACTTCTGCAGTATTCTTTTAAGTAAGGAATATCTACTGGAAGTTTTATTTTGGAATTTTGCTTTACAGAATCTAATCTTTCTAAACATGAAGATATAGATATTTTCTGCTTTGGAATATTTTTGCTAAGTGGTTTTTCTGATGGGTTCCCAAATTTTTTGTCTATAATGTTCCTGAATTTTATGTAGCCCAGGACACCTTTCCTCCAAAAGCAGTGTCCTGTCACTCTTTGCAAGGTCCCTGCTCAGGAACTACCATTTTTATGAAGTGCAAATCTATGTACATACATATATTAAGAGGTAATATTAGTTTTCTGATTGTGTCCTTCCTAAGCCAGTCACAGCTGTGTATTAATACTGCCTGAAGTGCTATTTCAGAGCCAGCATTTCATTAAAATGTTAGGTTAATAATTACTGATTTTTCTAGTCTGAGAAAAATGTTGCTATGCCACCAATATATATGTTCTGCACCACAGCAGCAAGGAATGGAGACAAGAACTGGAGAGGAAGGAACAATATTCTAACACAGAATCATGCTGCTCTTTTTCAAGAAAATAGACTCTCTAATTCCCTACCCACTTTCCTACATACTCTTTTGTTAGATTGTTGGGTTTTTTTGCCTGGTAACACACTTCAAACAGGTAGAACTGGAAAGCCACTCTAAAAAATGTAGTGTTTTAAATTTTGAGGATAAGTCTTGAAAGATACAGTTGTTTCTCTTGCATAAAAGAACTATTAATTGTGTTTCATTGAAAGCTGCTACCAAACCAAAGATTTCTGAATGTACACTGAAACAAATTTTTTTGGTTTGCTTCTGCTTCCCATTATTATTTCAGAATGACAAAAAAGATTCTGCGAGACATCTGCAAAGAGCAGAAGTTATACTGGACCCCATACTTAAATGACACACTTTACTTGCACTACAAAGGTATGATGTGGACAGGACTGTGTAGATCTATTATTCTCAGTAGAATTTTAGCAGAGAATCTAGTTTATGGCTGACTGGAGTTTTAGTCTTTTAAATTAGCAACAAAATTTAATTTCATAGGATAATGAAACTGTGAAACGAAACGAGTCAATACAAAGGTAGAAAAATAAATGGATTACAGACCTAATAATCACTTTCTGGAGTCATTCAATGGGAGCCAAGGGACACTTTGGGTTTTTTTCCAAAACAGTAGCCTCTGAAAAATGTCTTAAAATACTGGTCTGGGTTGCATTTAGAGCAAAATATATAATATTTCTTCTTGAATGAGTTGGTACAAAGCTGTTTTCCAGCTCTGGGGACTTTTTTACTGCCAAATAAAAATGGTCAGGAAGAAAACAAAGAGTAAGGACTTGCTGCACATTCTCCAATACTATTGAAAGACAAAGCAGTTGCTAGAATGAACACAGATCATCCTTTTGTGATATTTGAGCAAGTTTTTAAGTGATGTGGTTAGCTGGTTCAGGTTAGCAAAAGAATTGTTTAAATCTAAAATGCTAAATCTACCTTCTGCATTTGCCCTTGGTTTTGCTATTTTCTCACTGTGTATTATCAGAGCACCTAAAGGGTGAGATAAATGCATGAGACACAGACCAGAACAGGTACATCTAATTTGGGGTCCCATTATGGACTAGGAACAGTGCTATTAATTTAGTGGAAACAGTGGCAGCATCATGTGTGGAAGTTTTCTCACAGGCTGTTTCAGCAGCACAGGTCTAATGAAACATGCTTTTTGAAAGACTTGTGTTCAGCCAATGCTATTTCATTTTAAAATACCTTTTTTTTTTTTTTTTTTTCTGCAGGATTTGACCGCCTGGAGAATCTTGAAGAGTATACTGGATTGAAGTGTTTATGGCTGGAAGGCAATTGCTTAACAAAAATTGAGAACTTGGAGGCTCTGACAGAGCTGCGTTGCCTCTACTTGCAAATCAATTTAATTAGCAAAATAGAAAACCTGGAACCCTTAAAAAAACTGGATTCCCTCAATATCAGTAACAACTACATTAAGACCATTGAGAGGCTCTGTAAGATCTGTTGCTGCAACATGTTTTACCCTGTATACAGCCCATATTCCTTAGCTATATTATTAGTAGCATTAGTTTCAAAGGGGTTTTAATGAATGTTAAAATTTTGCACAATATCCCATACCAAAGTCCACAAAGTTTCTGTTGGAAGAGTCAAACCTCTGTATTTTGCAATTGAAATAGATGAGAAAACAGAAAAGATACAGTAATTACTGTCATTTGCATACCTAGGACAATGAAGTTGGTTTTCCTCACTTGTTAATACAATCTCAGTACTTATCTGTGCTGCAGACAGCCTGACAGTGCAGTTTTCACCATTTACTTTACAGTTATAATGTGCTTTGGCAGTTGTAGACATGATTAGCAAATCTGTTAAAGGATTTATTCCACCTTCAGCAGAAAACAAAAAAAAGAATTCCTCTCTTACTCACTGGGAGTAGTTTTAAACACAAGCTCTTGCTTTTGTATAACTGTTTAGTTTGAAACATGGATTGGAAACAACCACCATCCTAAAACCAAACAACTAGGTTTTTTCCCTCCATGGTGAAGAAACCAGTTTTTGGCCAAGCCAGAAAGTCCATAGAGGAGAACAACAAATTCAGGGGAAAAAAAATATTTTGACAATGCAGTTTTCTATGTGCTCCAGAAAGCCCTCGGTGAAGCAATGCCTCTTACCTTTGCTTTCCTTGTGCTGTTTTTGCCTGACAGCATGTCTGGAAGTCCTGCAGACTCTGCAGATAGCTCACAACAAGTTACAGACAGTGGAAGACATACAGCACTTGCAGGAATGCCCAAGTATTTCTGTCCTTGATCTTTCCTACAACAATCTAAGTGATCCAAATATTATAACTGTTCTGGAGACTATGCCTAATTTGGTAAGCTGAATACTACTGAGGGTGGTCTGTGTACCAGTGAATCCCATTAAATGGTTTTGTTGGGTCCAGTGCACAACTGGTTTTGATCTAAAAGTAATGTTGTTAAACATTGTTTGTTCAGTTGGTTGTTTTGTTTTTTTTTTGTAGAATACCTGTAGCACCCAAGATGTTTTATTGACCTCTTGTTTTTTAAAATTACAGAGGAAGTGCATATCCAGGTCAGGATTTCTTTGCTATTCAACTTGAAAAATTGTCTCCCTTGTCTCTCTAGCATGTGCTGAATTTGATGGGAAACCAAGTGATAAGGAAAATTGCTAATTATAGGAAAACACTGATTGTTCGACTGAAACAACTAACATATCTGGATGACAGACCAGTTTTTCCAAAGGATAGGTAAGAAGCAGAGCTGTCCTCTTTATGCAGCAATAAAGCTCAAGTGCTAATGACCACTCATCTAATTTTTGTCAATATTGTCATGAAAGGAATGAAAGACTGACCTGTATAATTTATTGAGGGTGGATGACTTTGAGTATGAAAGTATTGTGCTATGGAGTTCCATATCTAACATACTTAGGAAAAAAATGTATGTTTTGCACAAGAGAAATAATTCTTGAACAGAATTCTTTTACACCAGTTCTGCAGACCTGAGGTAAATCCTGATTTCAACAAACTAAACAAATGTCTGGAAAAGCAGAGCTGAGATCAGCACTCCTGGCAGATCTCTGATAGGTACATCACCAGCATTTGGCTATCATGGTTTCTTCTGTTGCAGTCCCATACACAAGTTTTATTTTTTTATAAAACCATAAGTATATGGGCTGGTTGGGGTTTTTTTTCCCCCTCTTGCAGCTATTTTATGCTGTTGATTACTATTTTAAATTTATCTTTAATTATCAAGATGGACTATTATAGCTATATTAAGAGTGAGGTTTTGTCTTCATTAGAGCCTGTGCAGAAGCCTGGGCTGTTGGAGGGAGTGAAGCTGAGAAAGCAGAAAGGGAAAAATGGGAAAGCAAAGAGAGGAAAAAAATCCAAGATAGCATCAATGCTTTAGCAGCAATCAGGCGAAAAGCAGAGGAAAATAAAAGACAAAAGTATATGGAAGAAAGTGGTGCAAGTGCAAAATGTGGAAATGGAGATACAACGGACATCCTAGAAGGTTTGTGGATGATATTTTGGAAGATGTCTGTGTCTGCTTCAGTTTGAGTGTTTAAAAGTAAGCTGATGCAATATTTGGAATTTCTGCTTATGAGTCTTCATTTCCCATACTAAATACTTCTATTAATCTTGGTGCACTTTTGATTAACCAGAACAATTTTAAGTAATCATCACTTTTCTCACTGCTGATGAAACAAAAAACCTTAAAATTGCTTTCAGTGCCAGCATTTCAAGCTCCTGTGCCCTTCACAGAGAAACCAGGTGCAAAAAAACTGCAGCAAATCCCACAACATTGCTGCAGACTTGGAAGGACTGCTGGTATGGGAATAGCTGCTCACACAAAGTGGGAGGTTTTGATGCATGTTTCAACCAAACTGTTAAGACCATGTAGTAAAGCTTGGATATTTGTAATGAGTAATGGTAAATCAACTCAGCAGTTTTAATTCATTTGTTTCTTGTGTAGGAGCACCTGCAAATTCAGATGTGAGGGATGGAAATTCTAATACATCAGATACTTTTATGTCAGAAAAGAGAGAAGCTCAAGAGAAGACTGAGAAATTTACAAACAAAAGCTTTGATGCGAGTGATGAAGTGATAACACTTTTACCAAACAGGGAAAATAGCACAGATTTCCCATCAGGAAACATCCCTGCTAGAAGACAAGTGGATGCACAAGAATTAGATGCTTTCAATCACTCAAGCTTCAACAAGCAGATAGATGGTAATTACACAGATGATGAGCCAAACTGAGTGTAGCACTGCCTCTGCCTTGATTCAAACCAACTTGTGCACAGATAAAAATATCCCATTCGATTGCCACAGTTGAAAAACAAGTTATTCTGGATAAAGGATTCTTTAAATACAACACACACACAAAATTCTGAGGGCTCAGCATTCAACTTCTGCTACAAAAAGGTAGAATCCCACTTCTCATACAAGCCACATTTAGTGACAGAGTGGGAGAGCTCACAGGCTTCTCTTGCTCCCACATAAACTGTTCAGAAGTTGGGCATCACTCTAGAGGTGTTATTTCTGTCTTAACAGATGGAAGAATGCTTTTGCAGATTTGTGGAATACCTTATTGCAAAATGCAAATATTTATTTATATAATTGAGGGAGACTGAGAATATGATGGAAAGACAAAGAGCAGGATTCAGCTGTGAATGCTTCAGTGGGAGTCAGGTCCCCAGCAATCTGGCTTTGCAGTGCTTGCTGTTGCAATGTAGAAAGTCTTTTCCTCATTTAGTTCTTGGCATCTGATTATTTGTTTATGCTTTTAGATCTACCAAGAGAGAAGGCAGCTATGGAAAAGACCAAGCTCCCTGAACTGGATGGATCTGCTGAAAAGGAACAGATCAAACTGGAGACACTGGAGAAACTTTATCTTGATGTATGTATTGGATTCAGATTTTGGGAAGTTCAGGTTTGGGTATTATCTGCTTCAAAATAATTATTCTAATATCCTGGCTAATAAAATTATGTGAACTATAAGGGTTCTCAGAAAGTCCTAATGGAAAAGGCAGGGGCAGAAAGGAGAAAGGAGAAAGAAGGAGAAAGGGGAAAGGAGAAAGGGATGGCAAGGGAAGGGAGGGGAAGGGGTAGGGGAAAGAAGGAGAGGAAAAAGGAAAGGAGAGGAAAAAGGAAAGGAGAGGAAAGTTTATGAGGATTCTCATTTGAAAATCAGAAATCACAACAAAAAGAATATAGTGGATATGTGCATCCTTTTGGGTAAAGCTCAAATGAAATATGCAGTTGAAAATGTAAAGTATGGCAGAAAAAGAACAAGGAAGAAATAGGCACCCACTCACTGTAAATGCTAGCTAGCAGTGTTAGATATTCCAAATTAATTCTCAAAATTTAATTTTAGGGATATTTCTAAGAAAAGCAGAATGTGCATTATTCAGGTATATAATAAGCAACTGACACTTTTAATATAGTCTTCCTTATCTAAGATGCCTATCTGATGGCACAGACATTTAATCATGTTTAAACACATCTAACCCTGAGGAGGACTTAGACACTACTGAAAAATAGTCTCACTTCAAAGGAGACCTGTTCAATATGTCCAAATTATGCTGCTAAACTGACACTGTCAGATTATGATTTAACTAGCAATAACTTCTGAGTTTATGATTCCCCAGAGCACTTACTATGCTCTTTCATCTCTCCTACTGCCATTGTTAACTAAATTCTTGTTGGCATGTCTTAGAAAAAACCCTTGTATCTTTTCTGTGATCTTAATTTCACAGAAAAAAAAATTCCATCTTGTTACCAAAGTGCTCAACCCTCTGCTTCAGTAAAGGGCTTACTGCTGCATCCTCCTGTTTGTCTGGGTTTAATAATAAGTTTAACAAGGATGGTGGAGAGCAGCAGTTCAAAGTACATACAGTATCATTTTATAAGCTGGGTCTGAAATAAAAATCTTAAATCCTGATACTGTAGGTACCCACCATGTGAAGATCTCGTAGATTCAGGGGTTTGTTGTTTGTTTTTTTTTATCTTGGTGCTGTCTGGCAGCATAGCATGCTGCTTTGCAAAAACTTTCAAGTCATTAAAAGTAACCCTTCAGCACACACGCATGGAGTTTCTTTTGACACATAAAAAGGGTGACTATTCTAATTCTACATCAGGAAATCCAACCCAAACTACATATTAATCCCCATTTCAGTGGTCTGTGCTGCTGTCTTCTCCAACTGACATTTCTTGATGGGAAGAGCTTCTGACTGCACCCTCCAGTACTTACGCTAATGCAGATTTCCCAAAGAAGCTTAGAGCTGACATAGCAGGGGATGGCTGTGAAGGGGCCATTGGTGAGAAGCTCTGGAGTAGCTCTCTGGTCTCTATTCCTCTCCTGGGATCAGTTGATGCTCTCAGCAATATATGGGAGAAGAGCGGAGGAGGATTTGTCATGCAGAGGTTGTGACATCCCTCTCAAGCAGAAACAAGTCTGTGTTGTTGCACATGCCATGGTGGTGCTTGAATCACCTTCTGTGGACCTAAAACAGAGATAACTTGTAGTAAGGGATTTTGGTGTGAGCTGCAAATGCACCCTGCTGGTTGGAACATGTCACCTCCCTGCTGGCATCAGGTTCCACACACTGACATTAGACTCACATCTTAGTTTGAACATTTTTAATGATAGTGTAATAAAATGACAGGATTTCAGGACATGCTGCACTAGCTACAGGCATATCAGGAAGCAGACATTTCATTGGATAATTTAAAAAATCTGTAATAATCTCTACCATGCAAGGCAGTACAGAGTAGATGTTCCTGTTACTACCACACAAACCAGCTTCCTACAGAACTGTTACACCATAAAACCAGTAAGGTATGTTTTTACCAGTACTGAGCTACATTGAAGTGTTGGCAAAAAGGTATTGCTTTCTACCTGTGATTTTGTATGCCTGCTCTCTATTTTTGCTTTCACATCAGCAGTTGTCTTAGATACCATTTTCTAATGGAAATCTGAAATGATTGGACCTGTTTGAGGAAAAACAGTTCACAGCAAGCTACCAGTTCTATATCCCCAGGTGTGACAAGTTCACAGTGAAACATTGTTTTATTAGATGTATTTCACAGTAGCAGAGTTTACTGATAAACAGCTTCAGGTAGACTGAAAATCTTCCTTTAGGTGTTTGGGTTGGAAGGGACCTTAAAGCTCATCCAGTTCCAACCCCCCTGCATGGGCAGGGACACCTCCCACTAGACCAGGTTGCTCCAAGCCCCATCCAACCTGGCCTTGAACATTTCCAGGGAGGGGGCATTCACAGCACCCCTGGGCAACCTGTTCCAGTGTCTCACCACCCTCAGAGCAAAGAATTTTGTCCTAATATCTAATCTAAATCTCCCCTCTTCAAGTTTTAAACCATTGTGCTCTCACTACACACCTGTGTAAAAAGTCCTATCCCAGCTTTGTTTTAGGCCCCATTCAGGTGGGTTGCAGTTGAGATTGTCTATTGAATAGATAAGAAACAGCTCATAGACATAAACCATGTTTGCTTTTAAAATTTTAAAATTCTGTTAATACAGAATTGCTGTTTATCTTCCATTTTAAATTATTATTTTCATAATCATACAGCATAGCAGAAACTAGCATTCAGTCTGCAGCTAAGGTTATTACCTTCCCATCTGCTCTTTCTGGAGACAGGTGAATTTTCCTGTTCCCATATGTCCTTAATAGAGGAAACTGTCAACTTGGAGAAGATGCCAGTACTGTGTTCTGGCTGTTCCTTTGAAGAAGATTTCGAATGAGACAGAGATGTATTTTACTGGTTAATCCACTGATTAATGATTTCTGACTGTCTGCAGGAACTGCCTGATTTAGAAGAGAGAGATGTAAATGAATTTTCCCCAGAAGAGGAAATCTTCATTCAAAAGGTAAGATTTTTGTGAATTCCAGTAATGAAGCTTCCCTAAACACATTTACAAATGTTTTGCAAGCTGAGGATAATGTAAGTTGTGAAATGCTGTTTTGGGAGATGCAATCAATTATGCATTTATAAACTAAGGCAGGTCTTCTTTACTTCTAAACTAAGGCAGTTTCAGCAGATCTTCTCTATCAACTTGTGATTTTTTTAATTTTTATTTTTTATATTGCTGTCTTGCAAAAACAGGAGAATGAAAAGCTAAGATCAGGTAATGCAACACTTAAATAAGATTAATTTCTTGGTAGTGTTTTGATGAAGATTACACTTAAAATATACTTTACCAGTATCACTGTTCTGCAAAGGACTGAACAGATAGAACTGCATCAAGTCAGACTTTTCAACTGAAAACACAGATTGAAAGTCCTCTGCTCCAGTGCAGGCCACTCAGATCTAGGGCAATTCATGGCAAGAGTAGTGTTGTGCTGTGCACAAACTGATCTGCCCAGCAAAAGCCTAGAAACAGAAACAGAAGAGAAAACAAAGAGAAAACAGCAAAGACACAAGTGCAGCTTTTAGTGTGGTGCTGATGTTGGCTCATGCTTACCTTGCTGGAGACAAAGCAAGGATCCAGTACAAGTTTGTACAAGTCCCTCCCACCACAATGCAATCTTTCCCGGCAGTCCTTGTGAGACTGGAATTTATTTGCTGTTGTAACAGTGTTGCAAAATGTCTTGGCCAAAAAAGCTTCTAATTAATGGAAGATAAGGGAGGGAACAAAGAGAATTAGTGAAGGAGCACCTGTTAACAGTTCTCATGCTCTGAAGGGTGTTCAGATCTTAGCCCAAGTCAGCTGAAGATGTTAGCCAGGTCCTTCTGCTTGGAGGTAAAGCAATAGAACCGAGCCAGCAGGTTGCTGAATTGCCAGGTTTTCATTTTCTAAACTGTTAATAGTTGATGGTCAGTTCATGGCTCATGTCAGAGCTAATAGTAAACCCAAGGTTCATCCACAGAGGGGCAGAGCTGTGGGTATGAAAGGCATACATTGTGGTAGAATAGCACATCAACACTGACAGCTGGGATGTGGATCCAAAAGATCTTTACCCACCTTTTAGCTTTTACATCAAGACTAATATATTTTCAATTACATGTTCTACCTTTACAGGAGGAATATCACCCAAAGATTGAAATAATTTCTGAAATGACCCATGACAGCAATTCTGCATCAGAGGAAAACAATAAAAGCACATCTGAGAATTCAGCAGAAGTTCCAACAGCAATTTTTTCAAATGCATGTAAGATACATGAAGAGTGTGAAAAGGAGCACATAAGACCCCTTGTTGAAAGCTTCTTTACAGAACCTGCTCATTCAGAAAGATACCTGGAGATCAATGATAAAAAAGCAACCTCCTCAAAACCCTTGATAGAAGAGGTTATCACTGAGCCTAAGGACATTCTACTATTGTCACCAGCCTGCAATCAACCTGATGACCAAAGCCCATGGGAAGAGGACAGTAAGATCACAGTTAGTTGCCCTGATAAGATTACAGTGATGTAATTAATAACAGGGAGAAGGTGAGTGGCACACATGCACTACAAGTAAGAATTTTTCCAGCTCTTGTTGACAAAATTTTCAACCCTTGTTGGTTAACAATCATCTCTTCCTTTTATTTAGGTGGGAATTCTAATAAAATGGGAATTAAAATGTTGCTTTCTTGTGTTCTGCACAGAAGTTCTTGCTGACTTTTATTTAAATGGTTTTTAACTCTTGGGCCCTGCATTTCCTTTTCTATTACTAAAGATGAGCAACAAGTTTTTTGTGCCTTTTGCCTTCCTGCTTTTCAATGGCAACACTGGAGTACAGTGCCTGGCTGAGGGTGAAGGGTGTCCTCCCCAGGCACAAGATGACAAGGGCAGTGAGACTGGATCAAATTAATCACTTAAAAACCCCAGATCAAATCTGGAGCACTGTGCCTGGCTGGCTGCAGGTGGTTATTTCAAGGCTAAAGTCCAGTCTCACATAATTTTGTTTTCCCCTTATAGAAGTTACAGAGTATTTTACTGGGTAAATTACTGGGTATTTTATAGATTTAATCTTTATAGATTGTTTATGCAAAAACAGATGCAGAAATAACATCCATGCATGGAAAATCTGGTGTTGCCTTTTGGGACAGCCTGTGATTACCAATTAGCTGGGCTTAGGTGCCATCTGGTGGTGAGAGAACTGGTCCTAACTATAACACAACATAATTGATGACAACACTGTTTAAACTTCAGCCATTTTCTCCTCCTGTGAGTAAAAACATCCTGGTAAAATCCTTGGCCTCCAGGAGGATGAGCAAGGGCCCTTATGAATGCATCTTCACAGGAATCTTCTCTTTAGAAAGCTGCAAAAGCTGCCAACATCGTTGGTGAGCTTGGTCCTAAAACTTACCTGCTGCTTTTTTTTGACAGAAAGCAGGAAAAGGTCTGCTTTGAGGGCTTTGGATTGTGCAATTTTTGTGCTGTGCTTTAGTGCCTGTCCTGATAACCCCTGCTTACATTAAGAAGAAATAACAAGGACCATGTTATCAAATTACACTTCTAAAAGAAATAATGTTTATTAACACAAGAGTATAAAACGTCATTCCAATAATGAAGTTTGAGCTCTGTTATCTCTGAAAGAAAGGGGAAAAAAAAAGAGAAAAAAATGCAAGTAATTGCAAGAACTGTAGATTCTTTCACTCTGATCCTGATTTTACCAGATACATCCACCCTGACAGGCATTTCAGTCTGAAGAACTCAGCTGCTTCCTGAACTGCTTTAGTTTGCAACATTTTACATCTAGAGCTTTCCAGCTCCTGTTTTTTCATGCAGGTACCCAGAACCCATCAGAGGCCCCTACATTATCTCACAGGTGAACGTCCTGGTCCTGAACTCCTAGCAGCTCTTTTTACTTGAGGAGTACTTAGGAAGAAGAAAAGGTTTAAGAAGGAGGCGCAAATAGTGAGAGAAATGTCAGGGCAGGACTAAATGAGAAAAAGGAAACATATTTAATTAGCATTTTCTGTAAAACTTTACAAATGTACAGCATAGTGCAAAAACACAGTCTCAGCACATCACCTTCAAGTAAAATGAACAGAGTAAAAAGCCAAGGAACACAAGCTTGCTTTTTCACAGGAGTGGGTCTCCAGGAGTCTTCCTGGAGGTTCCTGTCTCACCATCAAGCTCCAACCTCATGTTTCTAGTAGAGCAAAAAGCCTCAAGAAAAACCCAAGACCCATCCCAAGTGGCTGCTCACAGCAAGGGCAGTGCAAAAATGCTACAGCCTGAGGTGGTAGCAGGCCCCCTCCTTTGCTGAACTGCACCTCCATCTATTTGCAAGTAGCTCTCCTAAGGTGGTTTACGTCTCCCCCCCAACTAGACAATCCACTCAGACACCAAAGTGTATGTCTAACCTCAAGCATGTGATAGGCTTCATAAAAACAAAGGAAAACTACTCTGAAGCTTGAAATGAAGAATGTGCTTAAATACCCTACTGGATCAATACATTCAAGTGTTGACATTAAGGCAATGTAGTGTGTGAGAAGGATGCAAATCTTCACCTGGGGGAACATGCTGTGTGGTGAGATGAGACACCAGACAGTTTTCAGTTACCTTTGAGAAAAGAAGTAACCAGGAGTGCAAAAAAAACCCCCAACTTTCCATCACTGGAGATTACAAAATACAGTGGGGAATGGGCTGACAAAGGTGAACTTCCTAAGCAGAAACCTGTCAAAAAGGAAAAACTTCTCAGTCCATAATACACTCAAGCACATCATCTAAATCCCAGGCCAGTGGGTTGCCAGAATTTTCCCTTAGTCCTGAACATGGAAAGAGTGGCTGGAGTTAATTCTGAAGCTCTCAGAACTGCTGTGCAAAGACTGTACTACCAAGGTGGTGCCAGAGCTCCCAGCAGTATTTAGCTGGGGAAAAATGGGCTCAAAAGTAAATGTTTCTGAACTGACACATCTGCTCACATTCTGATAAATGGATGGAGGAACAGGCTGTGATAGGGAGGTCCCTCTAAAACATGTCATCTTATTGAGAATTTAAGCTTGCATTCATCTGATTTGCTACATTTTGGGGTGGATGCTGCTTAGCTGTTCAGGATGCTCAGAAATATGGTTTAGAACCAAGAACCATCATGGCAATAAAACTGAGCAGAGCATTTCCTCAAATGATAGTGGCAAGGCTTCTACCTCCCTGTCTAAGCCCTTAGCAGGCCTGAGTTAGTTGAGTTTCCTGGGTCTGTGACTGCATTTCTGTAGCTTTCCTAAGCAACTCAGCTAGAGGTGACTGAGATAAATATTACATTCTCATTAGAACTACAGCATAAAAACCTGTGCTTTGTTCAGAAACTCAGTTGTCAGAAACCACATGAAAGAGGGAGCTCAACTCAACCTCAGGAGACTGGTCTCAGATGCACAAAGGACAGAAGAAATTTCAGTGGGACATGATGGATTAACCCTCCTGCCTCTCCTACACTGAGCAGCTGAGAGTCCTTCTAAAAAGGGGATCCAGTTGATTAAACTGGTTCATCAGATTTTATACATCAATAAATCAACAGGCACATCTTCTGGGGAAACAGAACCAGGCCAAGGAAAAAAATTGGAGTGGGCAGGAGATACTTAGCCAGCACCAAGACCCAGAGTGTGCTCCTTCAGTCCTCTTAGCACATGGAAAATAATTGTGTGTGCAGAAGAGTCTACCCCTTGTTTTTTTTAAACAGGGATGCCCTACCTTTATGTTGGAAATTTTTAGGAGAAAATCCTAAACAATGAGCCCTCTCAACTCACTATGGGATACTGAGAGGCCTGTGGTAGTCCCAAGGAGCAACTTCTGGGAGTGGTCACTCAGAAAATTATCTTCTACATACTCAGAGAGATCTTCATTTTCTTACCCACCCTAGGTGTACAAGGGAGAGGCACAAATACTTCCCAACAAAACCAGAAAATAGATAAAAGAGTTTTTTAGAGCATTTGACTGGCTTATACAAGTATTTTCCTATTTAAAAAACAAACAAACAAAAAACCAGCATCCAGAAGGGTCAGATTTAGCTAACCTGTGCTGCCCCAGTAAAATCCAACACTTTGCCATTTGCACACACTGTCAGGATCATTTTATTTTGTGAAGTCCCTGATGTGCTTTCAAGCTACTCCTCACTTAAATTTTATTAGAAGATAGGAAATTTCTGAAAGCATTTTCAAGAACAAAAAAAAAAATCCTGCCAAGTTCTCACCCCCCATGGGAGCAAGAACCAGGGGCAGTATTTTGTTTTAACACTGTTATCCTGGGAAAACACTGAAATCCAGGTGCAGGGGGTGACAGGAGGGTGAGGTGACAGCTACTGACCATTTCCATCTACTCAGAAAGGAAGGGCACAAAAAAGAAACTCTCCCGTGGGCTTCCGAGTCACTTTTGTTCCTTTACATTCAAGACTGTACATGCTTGGGAGGGTGAGGTTGTTTCTTGGAAACTGGATCACTGGTTGTCAGTTGAAGAGCTCAGATTTAATGGGATGTCCCCTGGGACACCCCCAGAGGACAGGTAGGAAACCATGTTTTCAGATGGAACATAAAGTGATGAATTTTCAGGCAAGCTGGCAAGGTCATTTCCAAAGATTGACTGACGATCACTGAGGAACTGCTGGGTGCTTTCAAGAATGACATCTTTCCCTGGGAATGCAAATGGACAACAGAAAACTCAGTTTCTGGAAGGCGAGTTACCAGACTTTACACGTGTCACACGAAGAAAAGTGGCAAATCCCCACTCCAGGAGGAGGTGAAGGGCCTTACTGCAGGCAAAACACTTGAGTCAAACTTGCATCCACTCAAAAGCCCATTCACATCAATGGGAATCTCTGCAGGCTGCCAAGCTGGCTTCTGCCTGAATGCTGAGATGCCTCACAAGAAGTGAGAGAGGGATGACCAAATGAGACACTGAGAATTGGATGAGAACAGCTTTGCTTCTCCTTCACTCAAAAACTTGCTGGTTTTCCTCATCTTTGCAGAAGGTGACAAGTGCAAATTGCCACACTAAGTCCAGTTTCACACCACTGCATGCACCAGAAAAGCTTTGCAAACAGGGGATGCTCCTCTAGTGCAGTTCAGACCCAGCCTGCAGAAGGAATCTCTCCAGAGAACTGGGGTTTTAATGCCTCTGGTACTCATTTAAGATGCTGAGCTCCAGGTGGAGACTGGAAGTCTTTGAAGGACACACAATACAAGAAAATTCAGGGGTGGGGTCAGGTGGCTACAGCACCACACTAAGACTCAGAAAAGCTTCACTTAGGTCCAGCCCAGATGAATACAGATTAAAATAATAGCATATCACTATTCCATGACCAGGAACACACTTCTAGATTCATATCTGAGGTCAATGGCACACCCTATCAAGAGCCAGTGAGAGGGAGAGGATCAGTGGGCAGTCCCTTTGAGGGCTGGAAAAAGGTCTGGAGAAAAGATGTAATATTTGCTTCTGGCTGCTGGCAGCAGAAGCCAGAAGAAACATGGGGGCTGTACAGCTCTTACCAGCCCTGCCCACTTAGATCACCATATTGCTCTTGGGTGGCAGTGAACTGGCAGGGAACAACCTGGAGACACTGATAGACATGAAGCAGAGCCAAGCAGGAGCAGAGACTGCAATTAAACTTAACCTTCCCTTTGTCCTTCGTGCATGGGAATGGAAACATTGCTGACTGACAATCATGAAAGTAAAATAACAGATGTGTTTTTTTCCCCCAGAGTGTCAAATGGTGAGTACTGGATGTTGCCTCTAGCTGCTGGCATGATTAATGCCTTAATTACATCCCCATCCTGGTGTCTGCAAGAGCTGCTCGTGCTCTTACCTGGGCAGGTGCTGTTGAATGGTGGGTTGAAGACTTTTGAGGACAGTTCAGCTGCATTCTTCTCCAGATCCACCGTGAGTCGCTGCATCTTGGTGCAAAAATATAAACTACAATGTACAATTATACAAAGACAGGGGAGCTTGTTAGAACTAGGGCACTTGTGACGACCAGTGCTCCACAACATCCACCAGTAACACGAGCTCTCCTCCCAGCCTCACCTGAGCTTTGTCAGAACAGCTGAAGAGCTGCTGTGCCTGAAGGAGGGGGCAAAGGGAGGTGCCATACCCTCTTTGCCCTGTGGCTGACACCCTGTGAAGCTCACATCACACCAGGAGGCCAGGCTAGTGTCCCTGTGGCTGTCCCTGCCTGGTGGCCACACAAAGCACACCAATAGTCCACTGCAGCCAGCTACAAATCCAAAAGGAATTGTCCCAGAACTGTCTTTTAAGTAAAATTAGCTTTAGCTAGCCCAATGCTTCCAGGCATGGAGCTGCTGCAGTTATTACTTCCAGGCTTCTCTCTGCTCATGAGTTTCTGTAGGACAACCAACCTCAGGGTAGGCTGCACCAGATGCTGAGAAATTCAGTGGACTTGAGGACTAAACTACTGAACGTGGCAGCCTCCCTCTTGGCCTTTTCTCTCATGCAATTCTTTTTAAAAGAGACTGCCCCTCAGTTGTGAGATGTGTTAATATTATCTACCTCTTCAGAGACTTTTTCCTGACACTCAGGAAGGGGAACTACCCAGGAAATTGCAACTTATTATATCACAACCTAAAATGCAGAGTGCTATATTTAAGAAGGTTTAAGAGACCTTTCACAGTTCATTAGAATAGATTACACTGTGATTGCATGTCTGTAGAGAAGCCAGAACCACCCAAGTCTTTATCCAACCTGGCTGGCAGTGAGGGCTCTGAATATTCACCCTCTGTCAAGCAGGAAAAAAAACTTCAGAAATGCCTGTGTCAATATCAGTTCCAAACAAAAACTGCCAAACTGGTTCTCTGTAGGGGTAAGCATGAACCTATAGTCTGACTGCATGTGGTTTTACTACTGAAAGGTACAGGGATGGCTGCAATTTATTAAGGCACATTTTATTAAGAGCTTGGGCACAAAGACACTTGAGGAATCTGTGGTATTAGTAAGAGGTGACATTCCTGAGAAAGTTTAGAGTGGCCAGTTTCAATTAAAGACTCCAGGACACCAACATATCTCTAAACAAGCCCTGGGTGAGTGGGAAAAACAGGTCAAGAGTACAAGATAACACTCCCAGCCTACCCTCCAGAGGTGAGCACTAGCTGTGCTTTACCACACTCTTCCTCTGGCTATAAAATAACTAAGCATCCTGCAGTTATGCACAAGCTCTGCTTCAGAATTACATCATTATTATAATCAGATCTTAGAAATACACATCTCTTACCGGGGACAGGCTGGCTTCCATTTCAGTCAAATTCCACTCACCCAAAGATAAATTTGGATTAAAGACCTGTTAGGAGAAAAAATAAAACTAGAGCTCTGAAAGATGTAATGGTTCGAGGCACCCATCTCTTCAGCTGGCTGCTTTGGCTGCCTCTGGAGGTTCTGCCCTGCAGAAAGCAACTTCTGCCCATGCCTCAGCCATTCTGACACAGGATCTGCACCTACAGGCACAGCTCCTCTGTGGGGTTTTTGTGGCAGAGCATGGGCTGAGCTGAGCCACGGGCACTTGTGCAGAACAGCAAGCCCTACTCTGCTGCCTGCCCACCCAGTGCCACAGTCATGATGTAAACCAGGGCAGCTGCTTGTGTCACTGTACATGGACCTCAGAGCCCTTTTTTTTTTTTTTTTTGCTTCTCTTGGGTCCTAGAACACTTCCAGATTTGTTTGGTTTTTGTTGGTTTTTTTTAGAAGCTTTCCAAATGGCAGTAGCAGAGGGCAGATGACTGCTGAATGAATGCTTTGCTGGCCATTTCTTGAGAAGCCTGAGCAATCTGGGGAAAGGAGCTGTTGATCTGGGGTACAGTTTTATGATTCATTCTCACTCTTGTGACGTGCAGTTGAACAGAGAGAAAGAACTGTGTCAGCAACAGGAAAACGCCTCCTAATTAGAAATAAGAAACAGAAACCAACAGGGGCAGTGATAGAGCAGACCATTAGAAAAGCTTTCCAAAAAGTCAAAATTAAATCACAGACACTTGGGAACTGGCTTTAAGACAGTAAGACTGATTTTTTAAGTTACTTTTCATTCCTGTTTATCCATTCAAGCTCACCACATGATGCATCTGAAGCACCTCTGCAAGAGAGCAGTTGGACATTCTTTTGCTATGTACAATTATTTGATTACTGGCAGAAACCTTTCAGATACTAACTACACACACATGAGGAGAGAGAAATAAAGCAAGAGAAATAAAGCAATTCTCTCTCAGCAGAGAGAGAATCTGACATTAGCTACACTCCCCAGAACATGAGGGGAAGGGGAAGGTAGTCAAGCTGCCCACAATCTAGGAGTACCTAGGAAAATAAACTAACCCACCCAAAGCAAAGAGGATTAAACCTACTGCACGTACATTTGTTAGGTCTCATGATGGTGTCTCCCAAATGCACTGTTTTGTGCACCTAGAAGTTCAGATGTGTGTGTGTATGTTCAGCAGCAAGGTAAAAAAGGCATCATTAAAGTTGGCAACCCTGCCAGTTCTTAGGAGGAAGTCAGAACAGAGGCAGCAGAAGGGCCACACCAGCACAAACAGGACTATCTGTGTGATTTACAGCCCAAAGGTAGCCCTGTGAGCTGTTACCCACAGCTGCTCCAGCAGAAGGACCACCTCAACACTTACATCCAACAGGCTGGCAGGCTCCAGCCCATATTGCTGGCTCCTTAGCAGCAGCTGCAGCCCTTCCAAGCTCCAGTCGGTGCACTCCAATGGGTCTGAAATATCTGTTCTGATAAAAGATAAGGGGAAAGATTGCTAGGGATGAGACTTGCACAGATACATACAAGAAGCTGTACTGAGCAGCCTTCCATAACGTTTATGCTTAAATCTCATTTTGAAACCCAAAAGCCCACTGTCGGGTGATTTGGGGATGAATAGTCTGTGCTCATCTCTTTAAGACTAGGAAAATTAAAGCTTTCCTTAAAAGAAATCCTTCCAGAGAGGCACCTGGGATCCAGAAGAGGCTGCATTCCCATCCTCCTGGGTCTAGGATGGGTTTCATAGGGGTGACTTTTGCCTGCAGGCATTTGGCTTGCAGGGTGCATTTACATTCAGCCAAAGGAGAAACTGTGAGGCCCTGCTGTGTTTAACCCCCAACAGCTAAAAAATGTCTCTGCAAATCATGTCCTTCTCTTTGGGTCCTTCTCTTTAAGGACCAAAAAACCCTGTTGAGTGTTTTGTGCCTCCCCTCCAGCCCAAGTCCTCCTTATGTGGCTGCAGATGCCATCAGGAATTATTTCTGCAGTTGACTTCCATGTCACCCACCAAGCTGCCACCAGGCTTTCCTGCTGCTGTTGAAATCTGCTTTACACTCACCTCTAACATTGGTGCTGTTGGGATTTTACTCCCACAGCTTCCAAGGTGGCTCACCCAGATTCTCACCACGGCTGAGCTTTGTGACACTGTGCTAAATCCCCCTTGCCAGAGGACATCATGCTCTCTCACACATAGGATACTTCCATGTCCTGGCTACAAAATAATGAAAATCTGCTCTTGGTGAACACAAACTCCCAACTCTCTCTCCTTCTGAGTAGCTTCACTCGTTATTTCATGATTTTAAGGCATGGCTTTATATCCATTTATAAAGCCCTGGTTTGAACTGCCTAGCATTTTACTGATCCCCTCCAGTTCTAGGAGACAAGCACAGGAGTGCAGCTAACTTTGGTGGGGTTTCAGTCCTAGTCAGAGATGGGGAAGCTGAGATCTCCTGGCACCTCAACAGAAACATGCAGCCCACATGATGATACCAAAGTGACTGGCTGCCCCAAAAGACAGACCCACGACTGGTGCAGAAAAGTCACTTTGGAAAGGTGACAGGAGGGAGGAGGTAAAAAGGCACAGAATACTAAAGAGAAAAATCTACTTGACTTTACAGCACAGGATGGGAAAAGAAGGGGAAAATTATTTCCCTCTCAAGCCCAAGCCTAGGCCTAACAAATGCTTTGATGCCTTATTAAATATGTTCTAAATCTAAATATATTCTACTTAGTGCAGAGGTGATGGCAATGACTGCCTGTCACCTCCCAGGACTGTCTGCATGCTGGCACACAAATGATGCCTTATCCACTGCAGAGGAGCACCAGTGACAAGTATTTTCTATGGCTTAATGTAACTGAAGACTCAACAAAACAAAGGATAGAGGGCACCAGCACAAGCTGCTGGAGGTGCTGACATGGATGCTGCTCTGAGCTCCAGCTTCCACTTGGACCTTGGGCAAATCCCTCTCCACTGCAGAGAGCCTCTTCCCATTCCTCTGACTGTGATGCACAGGCTCAGCCAGCTTCCCCTCTGATGGGTCCTTCAAGAAAGTCATCCACAGACCTTCTAGCCCTGTCAGCTATCCACTGGGCTTCAAGGGTCAAGTGCCACCTTCAAGGAGGTGCCACAGGCACAGATTGGAGCTCATCGGGCTGCATTAGGTGACTTCAGGTCAGCCACTCTTTCTTCCTTGCTCATGGGAAGAGAGGGCCATGCAGCATGCAGGCTCACAGCTCTCTCTTGCTCCCCTCACCTGTCCAGCAATGCCCTTCTGCCTCTTCTCTCAGATGGTTGTGAGGTTCCTGGTGGGGCTGCACCACAGCTCCCTTTGCCTTCCAAAACAGACTGAACCATGGCAACTGGGAGCACAGGGGGCTCGGAGCAAGCCCGGCAGCCTGGCAGGGGGACATCAGGCTCAGTGGTGGCTTTCACTCCAGGGCTGACTGGTTCTTCCTTGATCAACATAAGGCACTTCTCCCTGTTCCAGAGACAAGAGTTAGCACCACAGACACATTTGCTCCATAAAGGCCTCATGCCTCTGGGAGGGGCAACAGCACAAGGGTTTACCCCCCACTTCCCATTAAACTGCCCCACAGGGTCTTTCCATTCCTCTAGATGGGCAGAAAGAAACCAGCGACCTCTGTTTTCATTTCAGAAAGCCCCAGAAGCATGATCAGCTGCAATATCTTCACTCCATCACTAACCACTACAGTGAATTTGCCCAATTTTGCAAACGCAGAAAGTGTACGTCCATGTGCTGATTATTCCTCTGAAGCATGTTAGGCTTCAGGTTAAAGGGTAACAAGGCTAGAGAGGTTGTCCTGAAAAAGCCTCCACTCCAGAGACAGGAATGGGATCAGCAAGACATTCCCAAGCTGGAAATAGGGTTGGACCAGCAAGCACTCTAAATATCCCAGTGTCACAGGTGGCTCTGCAGGATTTGGAACAGAATCTATCACGATCTGACAGTCCCAGTCAGATGTTTTACTTTTTTTGGAAGCAGAGGTTTGCCTTTTCCAAGTGGAAGAGACGATCCATGTTATTCCTAAATGGACATATACTGAAATTCTGCAGAGTAGGATTTTGTGTGGAAAAATCTACTCTGTGACACTCACAGGAGACCTGACAGCTCCCTGTGAATGTGCAGACCTGGAGCCAAGGAGACAAACACACAGAATCATAGAATATTTTGGGCTGGAAAAGACCGTTGGGATCATCGAGTCCAACCATCATCCCTACTCTAAAAAGTCCTCCCCTAAACCATATCCCCCATGACCACATCTAAAAGACCCTTAAACATTCCCAGGGATGGTGACTCCACCACCTCCCTGGGCAGTCTATTCCAGTGTCTGACCACTCTTTCTGTGAATTTTTTTTTCCTAATGTCCAGTCTAAACATACCCTGCTGCAGCTCGAAGCCATTCCCTCTTGTTCTATTGCAATTACCTGGGAGAAAAGACCAGCACCAGCCTCTCCACAATGTCCTTTCTTGTAGTTACAGAGAATGATGAGGTCTCCCTTCAGCATCTGCTTCCTCAGACTAAACAATCCCAGCTCCTTCAATTGTTCTTCATAAGATTTATTCTCCAGGCCCTTCACCAGCTTTGTTGCCCTCCTCTGCACTCTCTCCAGCATCTTGATCTCTCTCTTATATCAAGGTGCCCCAAACTGGACACAATACTCATGGTGTGGCCTCATCAGTGATGAGTACAGGGGGACAGTCACCTCCCTACTTCTGCTGGCCACACTTCTTCTAATACAAGCCAGGCTGCCATTAGCCTCCTGGGCACACTGCTAGCTCATATTGATCAAGAGGCACAGGGAAGTCACCCTGAAATCCATTATCCTACCAGACTGACTGACAAGCTTTGCTTCCAGGCAGCACGAGTGTGTCACACATTACAGGATGGTATGTGATGCTCCACAGCCTCTTAGTCTGTTCCTTTCTGATCATCCTTTCAGTTAGTGAGTTCTACACTTCCAGCAGAAGCTCTGTTGGTTTATGAAGCATCACACTTCTGAACTCATCAAGGCAGTGGCTGGCTCAGATTCCCATCATGCAGACACAGCACAGATCAGATGCCAGCAGATGGCACTCAGTAATTAGTAAAAAGAAGCAACTTAACTTGAAGGTTGTATTAACAGTTTTTTTGTTGATGTTGTTCTTTTTCTTTTTTCCTTTTTTTTTTTTTTTTTTTAATAGGGGCTCTTTTCATGCTTCTAGTTAATTTTATGGCTATGGTTTCAGTTATGCAGATTTACAGGCAATTTCTAGAGCACAACTGCCTTGCTTCTATGCCTGAGAAACTCTTCCCATGACTCATCTGTCTACTTACTTTCCACTGACACAGTTGTAGCTACTCTGCTGCTAGCCCTAAATGCACTACATGTCTGTGGCAGGAAGAGATAAGCAGTGAAATACTTCTGCATTCAGTTCTTAGCTTACCAAGACCTTTTCACAGAAAAGATGCCAGACATGGAAAGTTGTTGTGCTGCAGCCTTTCTGTTCTCATTAGCAGAAAGATGTGCAGTTTCATTCTGTTTCTTCTTTGTCAAAGCCAAAAGGAAACTTCCTCTCTCTCCCTTTCTCAACAAACCCAACGAATGCTAGTATCTCATGATTTGATAAATTCTGAGACAGCATCTGCCTTGAGAATAGAATATAAAAGAAATGTGGAATACTTCTCAAAGGGGCATCTGGAAGCTCTCACCATGAAGCTCATGACTCTTTTAAAAGGTATGCTGCTCTTATTCCTCTCGAATTCTGAAAATCTGACCCACACTGCAAACTGGAAACAAATGTTCCAGCCCACCACCTTTATAGAGATTTTGCAAATCCAACAGGAACTTTGGTAGAATTACAAGCAGAAAAAGACTCTTTCAAAGTTATGCACGTCCACAGTCAGCTCTCCCTGGTTTTAATCACAAATATGTTTACCTGTCATTTTCAGGAGGGGATTGCATATTTATTACATTGGCTGGTGATGCTTCAGTAACATCAGATATGATGGGTCCTCCAGCAATGGCAGGGCTGCTTAAGCAAGAGGCAGGTTCTGTTGGTGGCTAAGAGGAAAGCAAAAATCATGTACAATTTATCCTTCTGAGGAACAGAACAAGTCCAAGGCCCGATCTGAGAGAGAATTTACCCACTATGCCCTTGAGTCCTCCCTCGTATGGAAACCAAGAAAGCTTTTAGCTACTGTGCAACATTATCATTTCCTCTGGTTTTCCCCACTTCCACACAGAAGTGCAGGTGTGACATAAGCACTGAGAGGTTTTATTAGATCTGACATTTTACCTAGACTGCTTAATTTCCACCTGGAGAAAAAGATTCAATATGGGGCTATGGGTTTCTCCCACCAGTTTGAGTATTTTAATGGCACAACATGTCTTGTGTCTGCTCTGGTGGGTTAGGGTGTTGGGTATCCTCAGGGACTACAAAATCCTGGTTCTGGCACACACTTCCAAAACATCTTTCTTCCTCTCTGCCCTTGAGGTGAGCCAGGTGAGGTAATATCACAGAGAGTCTGCCTGTCCCTCCCAGAGGAATGTGGCAGCATAAGGGCATGCAGGTGCCCCTCCCTGGAAGAGTGGAGCTGAAGAAAGAGTAAATGTCACTCAGCTTTGCAAACCTCTTCACTGCCAAACTCTTGCCAAATGACTTACTTGGTAATCTGTGTTACTACTTCAAGCATTTTTCCACGCTGGCCAGAGAAATCCCAGGAAGATCAGAGGCTGCCATAAACCTACCGAGTGGATGAAGTAGGGGTCATGAAGGGGGTCTGTAGACAAATGCCTGCTGAACTTGGACACTTGAGGAGATGAGATCCCATTGTCCAGCATCAGAGGTCTATAAAGAGAAACACAGTTTTTTTCCCAGCACATACTGACTGGTTTCTGGTTGCTCACACAAGGAATGTCTCTCAGCCAAGGGTTGTTTTCTCCCAGGCACTCTGTTTTTCCTCAGCTGTAAGGTACTTTCCTGTCCAATTGTATGGACATGGAAGGGAAACAACAGTTTTGGAGAGGGTCACCATTAAAAAAAAGGACATTAGTCATATAGAGAAGGGACAATCTGTTTTTGAGATCTTACTTGAAAGATGTAAGTAAAATAACAAATTCAGTAAATATTTTTAATTGCACCAATTAAATTCATATTTTCTTCTAGTTGCAAGTGGTTTCAAGCTCTGGCCTGGATCCTCAGCTTGTATAACTGCAGGTAGCTATGCTGAAATTATTCTGCTGCTGTAAATCCAGCCTTGTTACCAGCTCCCTCAAGCTCAGGGCTTCTTTTTGATCTTTGCATAGCACTGCACAAAGGGAACCCATGCCATATGCTAAGTAATAAAACAAAGATGTGAAGCAGAGCAGAGCCTGAACTCCGTGCACACAGGCTTTTAAAAAAGTGACTTCCAGACTTTTACAGAAGAAGCAGCTCTGCATGCTGAGTCCTGTGGCAGGGGTGCTCCCATAGGAGTGCTTTATGTTTAGTAAGCTATTGGAATTGAGAGAAAAGGAGAAGGAGCATCAAAATGGGACTGTCTTTCCATCATGAAATGTCCTGAGTGGCGGTCCTTGGCTTTGTGATAGAGTCCCAGGGAAGCTGGGAGCTGGTATGGATTTGGCACACACCCACTACTGTTAATAGTAGTACTGTTCCTCACTCTACTGCAGGAAAATTTCCCCAGTCATGAACCTCAGGGGCTCAGAGCAGTTGATACCCTCCCCTTGAGCCCTCTTCTTTGCTTCCTTTCTCCGTGCAGTGTTTATCCCTTGCAAGAGGTTCACTTAAAGAGGGTAGACAGAGATGAGAGTACCCAGCTTGCTTGTACACGTTACAGGCTCCCTCATTCAATCCTGTGTTTCCTTTACAGTCCTCAAAGGAAGAGTCAGCCAAGAACAAGGACACCCACTTAAAGAAAATCAACCCAATTGAGCAGCCATCCTTGGGAAGCCTGGCTCCTTCTTCCAAGGCATGAAGAAGTTTCTGAGTTGCCAAAGGCCACAAGGTAATAAAGGTGGGAAATGGAGGCAGGTCCCTGCCCTCAGCCTGAGCTCACAAAGGCAGCCTCTTAGTAGCCCCTGTCCCCACCTCTTTCAATCACAAGACCCACAGAACGAGAGGTGCACGGATGCTCTCCTGGAAGGTACTAACCTTCCTAAGTCCAGTTCCTCAACTCACTTGCCTTGAAGAACTTATTTATGACTCTAAAGATACCCCTTTGTGCTAAAATCTTTCTCCATCTTCCTCTCTGTAAAGCCTGCAGGTTACATGCCACCAAACTCGTGTTGGATACATGCCCTCCTTCCAGTGACTGTGGGTCAAACTGAAGGTGTCTGTGCCCAGCCTGAGCCCAGCCCTGCTCCCATGGATGAGAAGTGGCAAAATGATATCCTGCAGTGGCAGCACTGGGGTCCTGCCCTTTACCCTCCCATTAGCATTCCCATCTCGCTCTGTATTCCCCAAAGAAAGGTCATGAGCTGACACGGTGCTTCTCTAAAGACCACTGAATGGGACATGTCAGCAGGTCTGACTCTGCAGATCAGCCCATTCATCTCCCATCACCATGGTGTCCTAGTCCGATGACCGCCCGCCTGGGTGAGCTGAGCTTGTGCTTTTAGTGAGGGGGCAGCATTATGCACCCATGAGCATGTGCCCACCACACCAGGGTACTTACAGCTTCCTCTTTATCCCAGTGCTGCTGGGGCTGGATTGGAGCTGGCCAAACAGAAACTGAATCAGCTGTCAGGAGAGATCAAAATACAGTGTTAATCAGCAGAGTGATTCAGCACTCTCTGCTCCCACAGCTGCTCTTATTTCACACATTCCTCCCTCCCAACACCACCCCAAAGCTGGAAGCAGCCATGAAATATGGGAGCCAAACTGCATGAGGCACTGGAGCCTGAAGCATCTGAACTGAGCTTTCCAAGGGCTCCAAATGATCTGCCTGGCTTCCAAGAAACCCAGCCAGATGCCTGTTTTGGGTGAAGGATGCTAAATGCTTGTGCTCAGCACTTTCTCTCCCCAGTTCTGTGCATGCAGAACTCCAGCCAGCTCTGTAAGAGCTGGGGAGCTGCCTGTGAAGTACCCATGCAAACATTGCTAGGCCTGGAGTTAGACTTGGCATCCTTCAAAGTCTTTAGAGCCCTTTATAAGAGGCTCTATGACGTCTTCATTGGACTCTGCAAGTGAAAGAGGCAACTCCTAGGGGAGACCCTGGATGGAGATCTTGGCTCTTTCCGTTGAGTTCTCCAGCCCTGTGAAATGCAGTGCTGATATAACAAGACACTAAAATGGATGAAGAATGGCTCTGGACAGGAATCACTTAGCAACATATTAGCAACATTGGCTTGAGCCCAGTGCTCTGCTTTGATCTCCAAACAAAGAGAGCATTATCATTATATATCACAGCTGCCTCTTACTCATTGCTCAATATGGCAAAACAGAGTTGCATAAGTGGCTCTGCAATGAGCAGTGTGGCTTGTCCAGGCTCTGAGCTGGAGGAAGGTTTGAGAGCATTGTGCATTTTCACCCAGTCCTATGACTCTGTGATGCCACATGAGGGTCAGAACGTGGCTCTCAGGGGGACCAGGAAACATGACGTGCTCAGTCCTGTCAGCACCATCAGGGAATCACTGGAGAGTTTTTTTTTTTTTTTTTTTAGCATGGGCCACTCTAGATTTTAAGGGAGGTGGCTCCTTTGGTCTCAAAGGTTGTACAGTAATTCCTCAACACCAGAAAATGTAATCCTGGAGGTGCACACCAGCCAATTCTGCTGCCCACAGCTTCTGCGCTGGAAGGAGGGGGAGGCTCCTCTCTTCTACAAAGGAAGGATTTGGGGATTTGGGAAGCCCCAAGGCATCCCTGGTACAACCAGAGCACAGCCAATACAGGGCAGCTAGTGAGAGTTGGGCTGTCTTTCTCAGGACTTTGGCAGAAAAGTGGTTTCTAACATCACAGCAAGGACTGACAGGGAAATTAAAACCTTCTGCTTGAGGGTGTAATCTGTGCTTTGTTAATGACACGTCAGAGTCTCACACGATTTGAAGGACAGGGAGAATAAACGTACTGTGATATCAGAGCATGGAGGAGATTATGGGACAAGAAAAAAAAAAGAAAAATCAGAGGACAGGCACCACACAGAACCAGTGAGTCTGGGGTTTCTACGATGTCTACCTTGTTGATCACCTTCTGTTGCTGTGAGTGGTTCTGCCGGAGAGAAACAACTTCCCGCCAAAGAACTTCATTTTGCCTGAAAGTGAAACAGAAACTTGGTGTGAGCACAGAACCGTACCTCATGGTGCTGCCATGGTGAACACAAGACCTAACTGTACAGAGTCTTGGGGCTCTTGCAGTGCTAGACTCTTTTCACGTGAACAAAATGGGGTGACACAATGCCTTGCTTTCCTCGACCTCAAAAGAACTAAAGACCAAAGCACGGAGGAAAAGCAAATAAAGAGAAGCCAACTTACACAGGGAGGGTAAAACAAGGGGACATGTGTATTTAGTTTTCATGGAACATATAAGGCAAACTCAGAATTTCAGAAGGCCTGATTAATGACTCCAAATGATTTGTATCACCAAGACTGTGGGAGCCAAGGAAAGCCCAAGATATCCTCAACTATCCCAGGGCTTCCAAAAACCAAGATATCCTATGGATAGAGATCCTATGTATTCTGCCTGCTGAAAACTTTGGTGGCACAAAGGTATGTTTGGAAGGGACTGGAGCTACAGGGATGCTTCTTGAACTAGGAAGATTGTAATTATTTCAATAATGGGAATCACTGATTTCATCCAGCACAGCCTGGTGTCCAGCTTGCAATTGCATTTATCTATTTTCTCTCTGCAAATGTAGTCTACAGGGGAGTTACAGGCTTCCTTGGACAGTCAGCCCCAGAAAGTGGGATGGGGACACACAGAGCTTTTTTATTGCTCTGCCTCCAAACACAGATGCCAGCCAAGTCACTGACAGAAAAAGTTTTGCCAGTCAACTTATCTCAGGAGTATATGGATGACCAGTACATGGCAGACCAGCAAAATCTATCTTACATGTGAAATTTATAAATCCTTTTTGCCTATATATCCCCTTAGGTGGTCTTAGTTTGGACTGATGCTAGAACTAGGAAGAAAAGGTCCAGGTCTTGAAAGACCACAGTAGCTACAAACCAACTTCCCTTAATCTGACAGCTTGCACTGGAGTCATGTCCTCATGGTTCTTCACCAGTGTAAATTTCTTAACCAGGTTTCAGCCTGGGATTTCTGGTCTGTCTAAGTTTATTTAAAAATGTATGATTTTCATTAGTTTAATGCAATTTTTGCATTTTGCCAGAGAGAGGAAGTAAGCAAGCAAATCAAAAGAGAGGATAAACTAAAAGCAAGTCCAAATCATCAATACTGGAATTCCTTAAAAACTAAATAAGATACAAAGCTAGAAACTCTTTCATTGCCACTATACCTGGATTTCATTGTGTAGTTTCATCCCTGTGCTAAGTGTAAGACCCCTTAAAAATGGAGGTAGGATAAAAATACTTATTCATTGCACATCAGATGCTGGGCTGGAATAATGCTTCCCAGTCCACCATGTTCTATCTGTCTTCTTAGACAAGAAGCTTGACCATGTAAGAAGACACACTCTCCAGGGAGACAGGTACATGGCCTAAACAGTCCAGCAGTTTTCATGTTCTTATGTATTTCAGGCCAGTCATATATTTTGGAGGTGGAGAATGACACAGGTACTTTAAAATTTTTTAATAGCTGGAGTGGACACCACACTTCTTCTACGTGTGAGAAAGAGTTACACCTTTACTTTCACAGAAACAGAAAAGGAATACAGTCATCTGAGTTAAGTCCCCAGCTTATGCACACCTTTCCTATGTGGCCTCCTCTGTGCTCTCCCCATCTGTGGAGGGAAAATACAGATAAAGAGAATATGTCTGCCTTTCACAGGTGATGAAGAGGCTGAACATTATTTCATTTTGTCTATCGTCAGGTCTGCACAGAAACCCTACATGGTTTTGTCTCAACAGTTCCTATCATTAATCCCAAATGCCTGTAAAGAAGCAGGCTGAGTAGGGTTCAACTCACTGCTTCATGTCCTGCACTTGACACTCCATGTTCTCCTGCTGACTTCTCAGTATCTGTACCTCGTATAGCAACCTGCTGAGGTCCTCCTGGCGCATCTTGGTCTCCTCACTTTTCACCACTGACACCTGAGGAGAAAAAACATCAGAGGTGGATTTAGTCCATGCAAGAAGAGCCGTGGATAGACAGAGTCATTGCTGTGGCTCACATGCAGGACCTCCACCAGCTGGGCTCCAGGACAGGCAATGCACACAAGAGCCTGAACTGTCCTTTAGGGTACAACTGCAAGGGCCAAAGGGATAAAATAGAGCAAATCCTTTCATACAGTGGGTCTGTTGGCAGCAGAACATTCCCCACCAGGGTGGGGACTTGATGGAAATCAGCTTGGGGCATAAAAATAAAAGCAACAAAACAAACAACCAAAAAACTAAACTATTTTGAGGACCAGGGAGAAATTCAACTGGGTTGTCTGATTAAGTCTTTCTATTTTAACTACAGAGAGACCAAATCCAGCCTGGTGTATTACAGCGATGAGCCCAGGGTAATGCTTCAAATGGACATATTACATTGGGATTTCTAGAAGGTTTTTGCTGAAGTCCCTTTCCTGAAGTTGCTGTGCTAACTCAGTAAGAGAACAGCCCTTTCTGGGCATCAATAAATGGTTGAAAGATAGCAAAAAGAGGGTAGGAGAAGGCTATCTCTGCAGAGCAGTGCAAAGCAAGCCTGGCCATGCAACACTACACAAACGTCATATGATGCTGAGGACAGAGAAAAAAGAAAAAAAAAAAAAAAAGACAAAACTGTGATGCAAGCCAAGTCCTGCACCCTGAGGATCCCTGCCACAACCATACATAGATGTAGAGAGGACAGAATGCAGACCACAGGGTGATCTTGCTGAGCCAGTCTACAGCATTTGTGACTTATCAAAGAGAATAATGTATCTGTGGTAGAAACCCTCACAATGCCCCTGGAGTGCTGTTCTGGCCATTCTGCCAAAAAAAAAAGGGATGTAGGAGGGTTAGAAAGGCCCAGAGCAGAGAGGTACCATGGCAGGCATGGACAGGCTCCTGGTCAGGGAGGAAGAAGGTGCTTCTTGCTTAAGGTACCTGAGGAATGAGAAACAAGCATCCAATGCTTCTCTCCCAGCAGAAGTCCAGGTGGAAACAAAAAAAGAGACGACAGGTTGAGAGCTAACCAAGGGTGCTACATCTCCAGGCAAACCATTAGTTAAGTTGTGGAGCATGCTGTGGGAGGATGTTTGGAAAAAGCACCACACAGCCTGTCCCCAGGAGTAGTGTGGAACCTTCTGGAGCAGGAGAATGCTGCACCTCAGACTTCCCACTTTACCCCCAGTGTCTCATGTGTGTGTGTGTGTATGTGTGTTCCTCCCAACCACCACCCCCTCACCTTCCTCTTGATGTGCTCCAGGAGATGCTCGTGGCCCTGCAGGAAGCAGAGGTGCTGGAACTCCGTATCATCCCGCTCAGGCTTGACCAGTCCCCCCTGTTCAATATTCACCACCTTCCTGAAACCATCTGCATGGAGAGGGTGCAGGTGAAGGGCTGACAGGTCCTTCCCCCTTGACTCCCACCCCATGACTTTTAAGGATATTTCTGTTCACTCCCCC
>JAAWXA010000018.1:2577267-2649229 GCA_038090715.1 Florisuga fusca | reverse complement strand
CTCCCCCCCCCACCCCCCCTCCCTTTTTGAGCTGCTCTGGTGCTCAAGGCACAGCTGTGTCCCCTCCCCATGGCTGGGCATGCTTTTGGGACAGACCTACAGGAAATCCACCCTGAGGGAGAGCCCTGTGCATCCCGTTGGCCCACACCACGAAAGCTTTGACAGGGCAACCTCTTTGGCCTGTTGGTTTTGGCTAGGAGCTGAAGCATCTGCTCCTACAAAATCTCGTTTGATTTGCAAGCCAAAGGGATTCAGGGGAAGGTTTTTCAAAGGCACAGACCAGCATCAGGTGCCACTGATGGGTGAAGAAAGGGCCACATGTGCATCTGGAAATCTACTTTGTGTACTCTTCTGAAACCTGGAAAGGATTCTCAACTGTATTTAAAAACTGGCCTAAATGTTACAGTGGTGCTACTGTATAGCTAAATACCATCATTAAAACTTTACTAAGGAACTTTGTGAATTACTAATTGACAAATTTCCTAAAACTATTAGAAAAGAACCATATTTAATACAGCTGTGGTATAGGTGTGTCTGAAAACTACGCCAAGCCTTCTTTAAGGGGTCAAAATGTTTAATCAGCAAGGCAAGGTTTGCAGGGAGAACCATCTAGTTCACCAGTACAGCTGGTGAAATGGGTGAGCTCTGGACATGCCACCCTTAAAAGGAGCAGTGTCTGAGAGAGCTGTCACAGGACCAGGCTGCCAGAAAAAGCCCCATATAGAATAAAATAGAAAAGAAATAATCATTGGTCACCAAACTGATGCCAGAGAAGCAGAAAGCCTGGTAGGTGAAATTTCTTACGATGTCATCTGACAGAAACTTCATGCTGGAACCTAAGGTCAGTGCAAGGAAATCATTCCCCTGGCATCCTCTTTGGCAAAATCAATAAAGACACAATAACACGTATCTCAACTTTTCTATCCATAGTTCTCACTTGTGCCTCCTGTCCCACCCTCACTTTCTGCCACTCCCCTCGTGCCTGCAGGATGGCATGGCCCAGGCTCTGAAGGTTGAACTTACACATGTTCAGCTGCCGGACAAAACTGGCCATGTTGTTGTGTTTGAAATACTTGGGCAGCACCTCCTTGGCAAAGCGTCCTTGGTCGAACACATGGAAGCTGGTGCCATTCTGCAAAAGAGAGGAGGACAAAGGCCAAGTCAGAGGAATGGTCCCAAAGGTGAGAGGGGGCTGGGAGAAGGTGATTCCCTGGAGTCCTGCAGGGGGGAAAGAGATGTGCTCTCTGAATTGTCACCTTGAAGCTCAGAAAAGTGACAACAGCGTCAAGTGATGGATGTGCTCCTTTCAGTTCTGTTCCAGCCTCTATGACTGCAGTTCCACTCTATGACTGCAGTATTGCTTCTTTTCTACTAAGCTTTGCCACTGCTTAGTTGAGAGCCTTGGATGTGAAAAAGAAACCCCAGACCCTGGCATCCAAATAGCTGGTAGCTGGAGATCATTCTCCCTCCGAACCTGACAGAAAGCCTGGTGTCTGAAGAAGGTCCTGGGAAGTGGGAATATAAACCCTTGATCTGCTTGTATGGGTTTGAGCTCCAACCCATCTGCTCCAGAGCACAGCAGTATAGGAGGAAGTACTGCCTGGAGACGTGGTACAAGAAACACAGCAAGGCAAGAAGGCAAACCATGTGGAGAGACGTGATCCATGAGCATTTCACACCTTCTCTTGATTACTTTTGAAAGCACACAGCCACAAGGCCAACCCCCAAAATGTGAACAGTCACACTGCACAGTCCAAGCTAGCAACATGCATGTCAGCCAGATAAATTACCACTTTCTGGGGTTGCATTGCCAGGATCCATAACCACGATACAAGGCAAACTGCTGGCAGACATGCTGCAGGCCACGTGCTCTCCCTGCCTGGCAGCTTTCTGGTAGAAACTTGCTGCTTAAAGAGAGGGCCTGTGAGACTCAATGCACCAAAGCTGCCTTGAAGTATTTTGCAAACACCAATTCGTGCAACCTTTTTAAGGGACAGAAGAACTGGCAATTAATTTTCACCTGTCACCCGGACTTGGGAGCAATGTTTTCTAAATCTCCAGCCTCAACAGCCTAAGAGTCTCCAGGATAGGGGTGACCACCTTAAATCCTCACTCTTCTCTGGATGTGGGGCCAGTATGGGGGATTTGGAGGACGGAAGAATCTTGATTTTAGCCAAGGAGTTTGAGGCATGTGTGGCATTTTTGTAAAACTGCAGAGAAATAGGGCTTACTCTAGCTTTACCTGCAGAGAAAGAGCTGCAAAGAGCTACCTGGGGAAATGTGCAGCCTCAGCCCACCCCAGCTTTTGGGAGGGACAGGCAAGATGCAGAGACCTATTATGGCAGTGCAAAAACATCAGCAGATACCAGGGACTAACCAGCTCAGCTGCAGCTGAGTTTCAAAGGGCTAAAGACACCAGGCTCTCCATGACGTTGGCAGGGAGGGGTCTGGCAGCAGCACGGCCACAGCCATCCCCCTGCTGCATTCAGCATTGTCACTGGCAGGCAAGGGGCATGTCAGCCTGGGGGGGGTCATTTCACAGTAGACTGGTTTTTGACAGAGGACAAGAGTGAGGACTTAGGCTCTGCATGCAGTAGGACACCAGCTGGGTAGGGGGACCCATCACGCCCCCATCACAGGGCTTTGTAGCTCCATGGGTGCTCTCAGGGTTGCCTAGAAGTTCCTAAAACGGGAGTGACTAAGGAGTGGCTGGTGAGTGCCTGGAGCCTTGCCCATGGATACCAGAAAACAGCCAGCTAGGAAACCCTGCTACCCTACTAGTTGCCACCACGTTATCATCACCAAACCATGCCAGTTCCCTTTGTGCTCTTGCTTGTCAGCTCTAACAGTTAATCCTGCTCACCCCAAGCCACACAACTCTTGCTCAGCTGTACCTCTTGCTCCTTTCTCACTGCAGCAAACACTGGACATGACTGCTTGCCTCAACAGTGGGCTGTGACCATCACTGGGGTCTTTCCCATCACTCTGTACACCACACAGAAGAAACACAGGCTGACCAAGCACTTAAGAGATTCTCTAATCACCTGCATGCTGGGATTATCCTCACAGGCTGAGCTTGCAGACATGACAGCAGGGACCTCGGTTTCTCAACACTGCAAAGGCAGTTGCAGGGACAGAGGTGGTTTAGCCTGCTTTCCTTGTTCCCCAGCTTTCCTTGTTCTCCTGCCTACTCAACTCCCCCTGGAACACAGCTGTGTGTCCCAGGTTGGGCAAGCTGATGTGAAATTAAAAACATGAGGGTTTCGTGCACCTGGACTTCTCCTTATGGCCTCTCTCCAGAGGTCGTTCCTTTGAATTCAGGGCTGCAATGCTCTCAGAAGCTGGTGTACCCTAAAGGATTCCTACAGACACAGGAAACTCTGGAGTTGCTGTGTGCTCACCAGTGAATTGTGCACATGCCAGCTTGTTCTCACCCAGCAGCTGTGCCTTCCTTGTTTTATGTCACAGGAGAACAAGCTGGGAGACACTTTGAAAGTTGTCTCTGCCCAAGGCAAAACCTGACTCTGCTGTCTGTCAGTCCTGGGATATGCTTAACTGTTTTTGACAAAGCCACAATGACAAGACACCCTGTGCCCTGCCCAGGCAAGCTGCTCCAGGAATCTCCTAGGAGTTCCTCCTAACTACATCTTCCAATTTAAAAAAAATCATTTGATTACTTCTTGTCCAGTCTACCATGGACGCAGACAGCAGAATTTTCCTTTCCAGCTTACAACAGCCTTTAGTGTACATATAAACCATTATGTTTCTTCTCCATCTCTTCTGCTTCATGCAAAGGAGCAATTCACAGGTATTTATAGGTCCTATTTTCCAAGAGCTCTGATTACCTCTGCAAATCTTAGGCCTGCACACAATCTGTCAGCTCCAACAACACCAATGGATAGGAGGATGCAACACAGGAAACTTGGAACAGCTTAAACCCTCACCAAAACAGCCCAAGAAAGGAGCTATAGCTCATGGGAGGTTGAAGGAAAGCAGTGTCGTGGTGGTGGTCAGTCAAAAATAACAGTGCCTCAGAGAGGGGACTATTTATCCATTAGAAAATCCTTCCAAGTTTGAAAGTTTTAAAACACAGGATACTAAAACTTGGTGGTGGTTAAGGAGAGGTTCAGCCACGTAATACCCACATCAGAAAGCAAACATTGCCTTGGATAACAATGCAGTTCAAATTCTGTCTCATGTTTTGAATGAAAACTTCACTCGACACAAACACATGACAGAAAGCCTGCTTTAGACTTTTTTCCCCTTTAAATCCCCTTTCCACTTTTAAGTCCTTAGTTTCAGGTAACAAGTTTATGCACACAACTTATCTGATGCATGGGATCTCCCTGCTGAAAACAAATCACATTATTAGCAGCAAGCCTTAACCAGGTCAAAAACACATCATAGTATCAAAATGCTCTACAGGGGGGACAAATAAAACATTTTAGTCCTCTGACTGCACTTAGTATATTAATGCCTCAGTGACAAACAAGAAGCCAAAGCAACCTTTCCTGTGAAGCCTTATAGACAATACACACATCACCAGCATCATCACACAGATTAATTCAAACATCAAATATTACCCTTTCAAAAAGTACTGAGGGATTTAGGGTGTCAGGCTGAGACCTGTTTATAGGCTTCAGCCTGGGGTCTGAATGCTGTCTATCTGCTGCCTTCCCCCAGGCACTTGTGAAAGTCTGATAAGCAGCACATGTGAAATATCACAAACAGATGTGCAGTTAGGGGCTTTGCACCTTTTCTAGAAATTTTTAGGAAACTGCAACTGAAGCAAAGGGAAAAATCTCTCAAAGAGTCTGGATTTTTAGAAGATTCAGTATCAGACACCCTTTAAGATGCTTCAGCTGAAGTCTGTAAATACTGCTGCTAAAATATCTCAAACCAGTTGTCCCCTTGAAACAGAAAACCCACAAAATTCAAATAAACAACAACAAATAAATTCAGAAGGTCCCCAAAGGAAGTATCAGTCCTTCCACCCCAAGTTAGCTGGCCAGCCCTTGGAAAGTAAAGGGAATCTCTATCACCTGGGCCTCACACCTTGTTTTTTTCTGGTGTCTCAGACACCTGGGATTTGCTGTACTTACACTACTCCAGCAGATGAGATGGTTCGTTTCAGGATCTTCCACCAGTGTCCAGAGTTTGGTTAGGAAGGCTGGCACATTGCTGGAGTACCCATCCATCACCAGAGAGCTGGGGGAATCCTGCATAGTCTTCTCAGTGTCCCAGCTCCACTAACCCCATTGCTCTCGGCGTGCCTGCCTGCCTCCCTGCATGCACGTCCAACAGAGAATGAACCACTGAATTTTATCCCAGGCCAGTGGAAAGTAGGTTCCCAGGGAGTCACATCAGCAGTGCTGCTTGCACTCTTAAAAAACTCAGCCAATCAGATGGCATCACCAGCCCCAGAGAACAATACACAGGATGAAAATGCACAAATGCACTGCAGCCAACCCCACAGAGCTGTGAATAAACTCGCAGCGTCATGCAGAGGGGGCACATGCTGCCCACCTTGTGCTGGGAGGTGAGCACCTCACTGGAGTGAACCCACCTGATTAAAGAGCCTGTGGGATGCCCAGCTTTGGAAAGACACCTCAAGTGTTATTTTGGGATTTTCTTGTCTTCAATTTTGGTCAGCACAGAGGAACAAAGGATGGGCAGACCTCAGGACTGCACTTCTTTGGCAAAGCTTTGAAAAGGCAAATTTGTAAGTTGCTTTGGCTACAGACCCCATGTTATTTGTCAAAAGAAACGACGGGGCTCTTAGGTAAGAAGAGAGGGCAATGAAAACAGCTACAAAAGGATCTAGATAACAATATTTATTATTATGAATGCTTTAGGTGGGTCTAAATAGGTGCTGGCATTATAGCTTTATGCTAGGATCATTTCAACTCAGAAATTGTCTCTTCCAGTAACATTTACCCAAAATTTTGGTATAACAGATCAACTCACACCATACTTGGGATGCAAGGTAGCTTGCACGTGAAGGCAGGTATCAAATGCAACACCTATCAATACTCTCCTAAGTATTAATAGTATAAGAAATGCCAACATTGTAATTAAAGGTCTTCATTCCTCACCAGCAGAAACACAAGATGCCCATCTTGTGAATTTGCAGGCCTTCTGCCTTTTATTACTATCTTGTAGATGTTTTTCCTCAAGTGCTTTTTCTCCCACTTGTATTTCACAACATAAATCAGAATGTGCAATAACATAGTAACTCCTGTTATATTCCTCCAAGTTCAAGCTACCTGACAACTGGATATCGGGCAAGTTCACCATCACTGAAATGCCAAAATAGGAATTATCAAGGTTAGACTTGATATTCCATCAGATGTCACAGCTCACTGAATCTGCAAAGCTAAGTAGTTCACTTGGCAGAAGGTGGCTTCATTGAAGCTGCCACTTGCCAAATAAACTCAGTAGTTGCTGGCTGCTTGACACAATGTGCTTGACTTGGAGGTGCTTTTAAAACTTAAAATAAAAACTAAATTTTGGCAAAGTCCTCAGTAAAACCCCATGCAGGGTAAAGTTGGCATTCATGCTACTGCTAAATGAAGACGCAGAGAACAGACCTGTTCTCCACATCCCAATAAAGGAAGAAAAAAAGAACAGGCAATCCTGTTTCTCTTTATAACCCTCTCTCTGTCACATTTGAATATAAATGCTTGGTCTGCAAACAGGGCTGCATCACACGCAGCAGCCCATGCTTGGGGAAACAACATGCTCTCCATTATGAAGTTCTTTTTCCTTACAGCCCTAAATCTTCTTCCTCTGTCCTCTTGCAGAGTCCCACAGTTGTCCCAGGAGGTCAGTAGGAGCTGGTCACTGAACAGTTACTGGTTTCCAGGGGTGCCGTTCCTTGGTGATCTTCAGAGTGTACTGTCTCAGACTGGGGCAGTGTGTGAGGAACGCTTCTACCACCTCCTGGCTGACCACACAGTAGCAGTGGATCTCCAACAGATTTCTGCACTGCCTGGCGAGATCCACTAGAGAGGAATTCAAGTCCTCCGAGGATGTGGTTTGCAGCATCAGCTTCTTCAAGGTACTGCTGTAGCTCTTGGTGACAAACCTTATCTGATTGACCATGTAATTATAAGTATTCAGTTGCAGCGTGCTCACAGGTATGTTCACTTTGAGGATTCCTGGTATTTTGCAGGCAGGGACTGTATGATCAAGCTCTAGGTCAACGCAGAGTCGAGGATGCTTTTGACTTAGAGCAGCCCAGAGCTCTTCTGAGATGACTGGGATGTACTTGTCCAGTCGCTCACAGAAAATGTCTAAATGGGTGAAAGCTGCTCTTCCAGGCTTGAGCAGTTCCTGAAATACACTGTCAGACAAACTGGCATAGTAAACCCCCAAAGCTGAGAGTTTGGGACATGCCCTGAGGACTTTAATAATGGTGTCTGGTGTCACATTGCATACCAGGGTGTGGTTGTTGATAAACAAACTGTGCAGGTTTGGGTTGGTGGTAGCTATGAGTTCAACAAGCTCACCATCCAGAGTGAAGGGCATTTTTCGAAAATCAATATGCTGAAGATCTATCTGGTTTTTAGTGTCACATAAATTCCGTATCCTCTGTAGGATGTCCTGGCCAGAGTAGAAATAGGGGTTCTCCCCACGACACACAATGCACAGCTGCTGCAGTTTGTGGTTCTGTTTTGCCAGCACATCCAAGATGCGTGCCACATTCTTCCGGTTGACCTCCTTGGACTGGTCAAACACAATCTTCAGGTGTTTGACTTGGCTGAGGAACTGGAGCAGGCTTTGCAGCATGCCTTCCTCATCCTCTGAATCACAGCTGGAAGGGTAAAACCAATTCTTAAGTCACTGTGAACATGGAGCAGAGCAACCAGAAAGTAGATACACTCCTTTACTAATGTTTCTGCAAACATTAACTGATTCCCCAGACATTTCTTCTGACCTAATTCCTGGGGAGTTACTAAAAGGCCAAACACTGAAGGAGGGAGAAGAGTCAGTCCCCAGAAAGACCCATCAGAGAAGTGTCACGACTTCAAAAATTTTGTCTCCTGCCATTTTCAACTAAGTGTGTAATATTTCCCATAAAACCCATAAAAATCCAGCAGCAGCCACAGTAAAACTCCAGCATATAACACACTTCTATAAACAAGTGTCTTGTCAGATAGTATCATCACACATAGAAGTCACAAATAATGCCAATAATCTCCTAGCAGAGTGGTGTGAATGTTTGACATGCTCTAGGAACAACTATCTGGTTATATCTGCAAGGATGCTTGTCCCTTAGAAACCCATTTCTCTCACCTGATCTCTGTGAAATGCCAAACAGGGCCAGAAGAAACAGCTGTAGCCCACTGTCTGCACACCTGGAAGACTGAGTATCTGTCTTGAAGAGAAAGATAATAGAAAATTTGGATGAGAACTTCTTCTGGGATGTAGTTCCACAGTTCCGGAACTGGAGGAGGCATTTTGTTCATTAGTCCAGTTTAAAAATGGGAGAAACTTCTAAAAGTGCAATTAATTCTCAGAAGCCCCTGTTCAGGAAAAAAAAAAAAAAAAAGACAGACACAAGTGATTTTTTTAAGAAACCAACTAAAAGGTCAAAATTTTTTCAAACCTGAAATTTCACTGAATTTCAAACCTGAAGAGCAAAATGAGAACAAACTGCACAGGTGTTTTTTTCCATCAATCCTACACTGGGCAATACTTTTCAAGAGTTAAAGATGTTGGATCAAAGTATTGGGGGGGGAGGGGGAGAAAAAAGGTGAGATTTTATTACTCTGAGCAATAAAAACACAAGCAAATTTTGTAGTACTGCTGCACTAGTATTCAAAAAGCTGAGATGGATTTATCAAACTGAGTGGGGGGATGAGGGAACCTCTTTGCAAGTAGAAGCTCTGCACAGAAAAGAGACCCACAGAAGGCCTACAATAGAGCCATGGAGCTTGGTGGCTTTCTTACAGTGCTACTTGTGATGAGATGTGAAAATTTGTAAACAAACAAACAAAAATTTTATTATTGTGACTCCAGTTCTCAGAAATTGCATTTATACATGTCTGACTTGGAAGTGGAAAACCACCTTTTGATTGCCCTTTATAATGCAAATGAAGGCTGAGCTTCATACTATCACACCATTGCCTAACTTCTTCATTCATCATCCTGCCCAAAAGGTATTTAATTGCTTTTCTAGACTTCTGCACAAATAAAACAAGTGATGGATTTTCAAATGCAAACATTCCTGGGCTAGCACTGGGGCACAGGCTAGCCTTGTGTCTCCCGAATGTCATGGCATCACACCCTCTTGGAGTCGCAGCATTATCTCAGCACTGCAAGACTCACTGAAATGAGAACACAGGCTTCCAGAGATCCTGGAAGCAGGGAAAGCAGATGGAAAGTGTGATGCCAAACACACACGGCAGAGCGGAGTGCACATTTTTCTAGAATACACTACTTTCAAACGTGATTCATTCTTCTGGGTGCAAGGTGGCAGTAGCACAGCAGCTGTCCTACCTTATCTACCATCCTATCAGTGACAACCCCCTTGCCATGCAAGTGCGACAGGCTCTCTTTTGTCATTTTCACTGGCAACCAACTTGACAGCTTGGACCCTGCTCTCCTCCTCTCGGCTGCTTTTAATAACACCTCTAATACACGCTTGCCAAAACCTTAAATCGCTCTTTTGCCCTACCTGAAATCTTAAAAGTCTTCTGTAGTTTCGTTATGGTGTTTTTCCTCAAAGCCCGACCCCTTCGAGTCATGTTAAAAGGACTCTGGACCTCTAGAAAGCAAAAGGGCATTTCTCGTCATGGTGATTGCTTAAAAGCTTCAAAAAGTGATCTGACTGCAGGAAAACAGCTAGAAAGGCACAATTATTACACTTAATTCACCAAACTGCATGGACTGGCGTCAGCTCGTGTACAGTCCAGGGCCTCTGAAGGCTGCGGGCTGTCCTTGGGCCACCTTTGGCTCCAGTCCCGCTGAGAACAACCGGGTTTGGACCGGATCGCGTCAGCCCTCCGAGGATCTCCGCGCTTTATTAACCACACACGGCGGTTCCTGCCCTCAGCTTCGCCAGCTCCCGGGGCAGCAGGGGCCGGGGCAGCCCGCCGGAGGATGAGGGAGCGAGCGGCCCGCAGCCCAAAGGGGAAGAGGCCCCGTGCTGCAGCCAGACCAGACATCCAGCATATCCCGGGAAGGGGCAGCGTTACCTCTTGAGGAGAAGCTGAAACTTTCTCTCTTCCTCTGCGCTCCCGGCCTGCGGCTCCCGGCGGCCAGTGCCCCAGAGGGAGGAACGGAGGAGGAGATACCGAAAACAACCCCCTGGATTGCCGCGGGCCCTCTCCCAGCCGTGGGAGAAGGCATGGCTTCAGAACCCCTCCCTCAACACCTCTGTCCCGCCCCTCAACTGCATTTCCATGAGAGGCTTAAGCACTGATTCGCCATCAGCTGCCAGGCTCTGGGGAGAGGACTGTGTTGCCCCAGCAGACAGCACTGAACATGAATCCTGTGCGGGCTGAGCCCCGCTGGGCCGCTCCCCCACCGGCATCTTCCCAAGGGGGAAGCGCCAGGGTGAAATTCCAGTTTACTGGATGGTCCCTGAAAGCATGGACTCAGCAAGGGTTAGCGGAAGAGAAACTTTCCTTTTTTTTCCCATCCCCCAATATACAGTGAACAAATTCACTTCTAAGAGAAACAGGACAGGGTTGGATGAGGGGCCCTACAGCAACACACCCTGCGGTTCCCTGCCTGGGTCTAGGAGCTGACACACCATCAGGCTTGCTTTTGTAGGGAAAGGTTGGGATGTCTGGGCTCATTTAACCCCGTTAAACCTTAAAACACCTGAACTCGATTGCTGCTTAAAACGACCAGCATATAAACACCGGGTTGCCAGGGAGTTTAACAGCATAGTCCTGCTGACCATTTTAGGGGACCTTGTTAAGACACTGTTGTTGTAAAATAGCATTAAATATATATGTATTTTTAATATATACATAAATACATTTTTTTATAATGCTTTCAGTTCCCTTCCCAAACTGACTGCCAAGCCAGAGTGATGGCAGCAAGCACATGGGCACAAAATCTGTCCCCAGGTCCACACCACCTCCTCTACAGCTGAGGACAAACCAGATAGATGCTGTGACCCCTCCACACGCAGGACAGCTCTGCAAGAAAAATGCAGCCTGGGCACGAGGGTCCTTCTTGATACTGAGTGATAGAGACCAAAATCCAGCTCCTGTAGCTTTGCTTGACACAGAACCACTCATGGAGTTGGGGAAAACTGCCTTACTCCCTCTAAATGTTGTCAGAGAATCACAGTGGAGTAAACAGCCTCACCTGGCTCAGAAACAGGTGGGGGATTGTTTGGGTATCACTGCAGGAAGGAGTAAAACAGAATGCCCAGCAAAATTTAGCAGCTACACTGACACCATCTTACCCCCTTCCTTGCAGGAAATGCAAAGACCAGTGTAGGAGCCCCAGCCGGCTCACTTTGCTCACTGGATTTTTAACAGTGACGTTTCTTGCCCTCACTTACAACCTAGAAAGCAGTGCAGTTTCTCAAGTAGATCAAATCTTTGACTTCCTTTTGTACTTCATTGTGGTGTATCTGGTGAAGTGGAAGGACAAAGGAACAGTCCTGCCACTTCTGTGACCTCAAATCATCTACCAGGGTAGTTTTTCTCTTATTTGCCCATGTTTCACTGTGGCTGAGGGGCTAGTCAGACTTAACCACATGAACCAGAGCCAGCATGGGGACCCCGTGATTCTAGATAAAAGTTCCAGCACTTGCAGTGAAACCTACAGTATTTTTTGTAAAAAGCAAAAATAAAAACTATACATTATACTATAGTCTCAAAGCTTTTTTCAACCCCAGTGTCACTGGAGCTGTAGGCTTTGTACTTCTCTGACTCCTAAACTTAGTGAAGACAAACTCACAGAACAGTACCCTAGGTGCCGGTTTTCCCAGATTTTGTGTTTACTAGAGGAAATTCTGTAGGTTTCGTAAATAATATGAGGTTGCAATCAATAGGTACATTCAAGATCTTGTAACTCCTCTGATTTATTATGTACGGATAAAACTGTCTCATGCATGATAGGAGAAACAGTAACACTTTGCTGCTGAAGGACTGTAAATGTATTGTGAGGGTTGTTTTGTTTTGTTTTTTTTAAAAAAAAAGAGCTGAATTTCCTCCTCTGCTCAGGAATTACCTAACCAATCTTTGCTTTCAGTCTTCACTCGTGTTAGCTGATTGATGAGAGCTGGTTGGGACCCACCAACTTTGCAGTGCCACACACAAGCTGTGCAGGGGGTTCCAGCAACCCCATTTTCCTCCACCCCCTGATGGACCACGGACACACGCTCAGTCCCAACTGGTGGGCAGCTCTTGGCTCTGTGAACAGGCTTATTTCTGACTCTCTTACACATTCTCACCTACCAGTGACCGAGGGACTGATACTGGGAGACCTTGGAGGTCTCAAAGCACGAGGAGGACCGTCCAGAACCGCCCTCAGCAAACACCATCCTTCCCTTCGGCTCAGTTCCAAGGCTGCTTTTTGGGAGCTAGGCAGAACACCGGAAGATATTCACAGAAAGCAGAATACCCCTAGCATGGGTGTATGGAAGGGGCATGGAAGGGGCATGGAAGGGTGGAAGGGGTGGTTTCTCCGTCCCGTTACCGCCCTCCGCCCTCACACTGCCGGGCTCCCCAGCCAGGCCCTCCAGCACTGGCTGGACCAGGTGGTTGCTAAGCCTGGGCTGTGTCAGGAAGGCGTGCAGGGCAGTCGATGGGAGCAGAGTGAAACAGAGTTCTTGTAGTTCATCTTGTACTTCATCTGCCTCCCGGCTGGCAGGGACCACTAAGACATTTGTACTGCAAAAGAGAAATGGTTCCATAGGTTAACGCTTTTAAATGCACCGTGTGTGTGGTTTTCTAAGGTGTTACTCAGGTTTCTGTTACCCTCCTCCTGTGAGGTGCTAGGAGATGGGTGTCCAGATCCCAAACTTCATGGTGTTTCCAGGCTCAGACCAGACCTGGCCTGCAGCAGCACTGCAGCCTTCTCTTTCTTCTTTACAAGATGCTTTTGTAAAAGACCTGTATGGTATGGGAGACCATGGCCTGGAAACACTCCAGCACCCTGCAGGCACTCCTTGAACTCAAAGTTCAGTGGGGATTTTATGATTTGCTGGTTACTTCCCGTATTTTGTTAACAAGTGAAAGGCTGCTGTGCCGGGCACAGTTGAAGGCTATAGTAAGGAATCTGAGTGGGCCGTACATCCCAGTACTCTGGTTTGGTATGGAAGTGGTTCTCATCCCCAGCTACCACCTGGAGGACAGCTTGTCCATGGAAGGTCATCCTCCTTGGTCTGGCAGACCCTGGTGATGGAAGTTCTTTACACCTGCAGTCTAAAGGACATCTGAAGAGAGAGAGACACTGTCAAGGACAGCAGTTACACTGTCAGGCCAGTGCTGGTGGCTTTGAGCAGAAAGCAGGAAGGAAGGGATACCTGCAGGGAAGCAGCTGATGGTGGGGCAGAGGTGCAGGCAAATAGTCAGAGAGGAGGCAGAACTTTGGACTGAGCCAAAAGCCCCAAATTACTTGTCCCCAGGATGTGATAGAAGGCCTGCCTCCCAGTGCCACTCTCCGTGGGAGCAATTTTGCAGGGCTGGTGGTGACCAGTTTGCAGATACACTCAGATAGTTTGTGTACATACCAGAAAAAAAGAGGTGGCCATGCCTGTCTCCTGGGCACTCTTCAGCTCAGTCTGGCATAGCCCCAAAGTTCCGGGTTGCTATGGTGCTTTTTTTGTTTACAGGGAAGGGGACCCCAGGGGTGGCTCCAGCAAGTAGCTTCTGAAAGCTCTCCAAAAAGTTTTCTGAAAGGCTCCAAAATATCTGCCTCTGCCTTCGGTTAATGTTGAGGCCATCAGGGGCACAATGGATGTGCACATCTGTGGTTAACATTTTTGAGAGGGTAAACACCTGGTCACTAAGAGCTCTGGGCAGAGAAGAGAGAGAGAGCAGCATGAGGAGAGGGAGAGCAACACCAGAGAAGAGCAGTGCTGGAGCAGAGGGTCCAAGGTTTGTGAGGAACGAGAGGGAGAAGGTGCCCTGAAAAGAAGTGCATCTACATGCCATGTTGAGATGACAGGCTGTCCCTCTGTAACTCATGGAGGAGCACGGTGGAGCAGACCCTGAAGGAGATGTTGTGGACCTGCAGCCTGTGGAGGATCATGGAGCAGATGTTGTGGGCCTGCAGTCATGGAGGTGACTATTCCAGAAGTAGTCTGTACCTCCATGGGCTGCCTGTGCTGGAGCAGTTAGGTCCCAAGGGATCGTGCGTTGCAGGAGGGACCCCACGTTGGAACACGGGAAGACTGTGAGGAATCCCACTGCCTGTGAACCCCACTGCCTGTCCTCCCTTTGTTGCTGGGTGGGGAGGAGATGGAGATACCAGGACAGAGTAATTTGGACCCTGGAAGAAGGGAGGGGTAGGGTAAAGCATTTAGGCACTGTTTGGTTTTTTTTTTTCTCTTTGCCCTCTTGATTTGATTAATGATAAATTCAATTTATTTATTCCCGAAGTTGAGTCTCTTTTGCCCGTGACCATAATTGGTGAATGGAACTCTCATAGTCCCCCCTATAGTGTGTCTTGACCCACAAGGTTTTAGGTAGATTTCCTCCTTGCCCTCTCAAAACAGGGGATGAGGAGTGAGCAGCCACGTGGTCCTGTGTTACCAGGCAGGCTTAAACCATGACACCCATCCAGCACAACTTTTCCATTTTGAGCCTCTGTAGCCTGGGAAGTGATGTGGTTGATATTTACCTTGGGAGCAGAGCTGGGTGAAGCTGTGGTAGATGTAAGTGTTGCATTAGCTGTCCAGTGAAGAACAGGCATGATGAGAACAGAGAGGTGGCTGTGGGAGCTTCTAGGTACAATGCTGCCAGACTGGGTTGGTGAGAGAGGAATAATAAATGAGCTACTATGTAAAGCAGAGGGAAAGCCCTGAGTGTCTTGCCAGATGAGGCTTGGGCTCTGTAACATACCCTTTACTGAGGACAACCAGACCCTGGGCAAAATTCCTCTGCCTGCAATGTGCCAGAACCAGGACTGCTTGGTGCTCCCTGGACACCCCAGTTATGCATCTTTAGACTTTTGCCAGCTTGGCTGGGCCACTGGAAGCACAAGGACTGAAGTGCTTTACTTCAGAGTCTCTTTGAAGTACAATATGAATGAACTCCAGTGGAAAATACAAGCAGAACTTTGTGCACTGCTGAGTCTTTGGGATGCCGTGTCCCACTGTGCTTTGCTTTACAGAATAACAGTAAACTTCTCTAAGGTTACACTTGTGTTCACAACATCACCCCCTCCTCTAGGAAATAAGGGTAAATCCTTGTAATCCCATCATGCTTGTGCTTAGTGGTTGCTGTAAGCACTCACCTGGCATCAGGTCATTTTCCCTGTGCTCTCTTCTCAGCTTGCTTGTGTGATTTTGTAGGGTGCAGAAGATGGCAGGCATCTCCACTCCTTGGATTGGCAGTGCTTATCTCTTTCTCCAGTCCACGTGCAAGACCATTCTTCTGCCTTCTCTCTACGAAAGTTCCCAGGAGAAACCCAGAGTGTTCAAGGCACTGAAGCTGGCATTAGCAGGTACCCATCCTCTCTGATATAACTTGGCACACTGTCTCATCTCCTCACACACTGTCATGCCTTTCTTTTACCTCACACTCATGGGTAAGGAAAGCTGGTGCTTGCTGTACTTAGGAAAGACAGTAAAGTGAAGCAAGTTCAGCAGAGATCCACCAACGTGTTTAGGGGCAGGTCCTGTGAGAAGAGACTGAGGGAGTTGAACCAGTTCAGCTTGGTTTTGGAGAACCTATCAACTGCCTGCTAGTACCTATGGGGAGGGGAAATGGAGCCATGCTCTTCATAGTGGGGCATGGGGAATGAGAGGCAACAGGGACAGATTGAAACAGGAGAGGTAGACACCAGATACAAGGGCAAACAAACATGAGGACAGTCAAGCAGCTACCAAGAATGAATGTGTGTTCTCCATCCTTGCAGGTTTTCAGAACAAGCCCTGTGCAATGTGGTCTGACCTCAGAGCTCACCCTGCTTTGCATGGGAGGTTGGGTTAGAGGCTTCCTGGGCTTCCTTCCAACTTGAACTATCCTATGAATGTTTCTACTTCATGAATGTTTGTTTAAACAAATGTACATAAGAGGGGAATTGCAATCTTTTGCAATTGCTGTGGAAGATTTGATTTCTGTCTTTATACCACCACAGAAACATGATTTCCTCATTGAGTAGCCAACTTTTAAAATGAGTGATAGCCAGTATAAGTTCTTTTCTGATATAAACAAGCAAAACTACATTAGGTTCAAGTGTACATAACCCTGTTTACACCAAAAAAGGACTTGAGATTCAAATGGCCACAGAACTATGTTTCTGTATCCACTTTACACTGAGCTGACTGCAGAGTAAGAGTGATTTGAAGGGTTTACCATCTTGGTAAACCTAGAATGGCTCCAGTGGTGTTCTTTACCTGTCATACAGCTGAGCCCATGTTGTTTAATTGGGCTTGAGTAACTTTACTCTAAATTCTGGCAATTATCAGTCTAGCAAAGTTCACTAGTCTGTACAGTACAGGCCTACTCATCTTGCAGCTTGATCCAAAAATGTGAAGCAGCAGGAAGCCTGAGACATGTTGTCCAGTTAGGCTCCACTTATGGCTGCTTTGTGTCACTGGAATGTGAGACTGCTCACACATTTAAAGGAAAGGCCACAAAACTCCTAAATCCTACCATGCTTATTCAGACACAAAAAGGACATGAAACCAGAAGCTGTCTGGAGTTCTGTGAAGAAACACATGCAAAGTCCTCTCTTTTGAGGCAGCTTTACAGTGTCTTGTACACCATTCATGCATGTTTCATGCCTGTGCAGATTTCTCCCTCCCCAGCCCTCTTAATCTCATGGAAGATTTTGTTTAACCAGCACTCACATAAAACAAAGAAGGAAGTGATAAGACATTTCTGGTCAGGCACAGTGAATTACAATGCCTTTCCTAGGTGCCTAGCCCCATGTCCCAGTTACACCTCTGGTCCAAAGGACTCTGTAAATCCTGTAAAGCTACTGTGAGATCACATCCTTTTAAGTGCCAGGTCACTTGTCCTGACTAATGTGGAGCACACATGTCTGCTTTGCTTTGCCATCCCCCCTCCAAACACATCTAAATAATGCCATGACTTGTGGTATAGAAACACCTGATGTGCCAGGCTGATCTGGCAGCTCCTACAGCCCCCATGCAGTGCCAGGCCAAGAGGTTGGTTTGGGTATGGAAACAGTACAGCCATCACCCCACAAAAAAAAAAAAAGACAAATCCACAGCCTTTAAATTGTCAGCAGCAACATATAAAATCACTGTTGTGACATGGTCAGTGTGCACAGCTAATCAAAATTCATTTTTACTGGGAAAAGGAATAATGAAGGCCTTCTGTTGTCTGTGTTCCTTGTGTGTCCCCTGCACTAATATTAGAGGATACACCCCTGGCTTCATCTTGCTTAGATTTTACTGTCAGTTCTCTGGGCAAAAGAGCTTAGCAAGTCAAGGCCAAATTTCAGGCAGCGTAAATACCCAGGATGGATCATTTGCCATCTGTGAGACCTCTTGAAGGCTCAGAGCCAGCCAAAGGTTACCTCTAAGGCACAGGGTGGAGAGGAGACATTGGGTCTCTTTCCAGGACCTTTGTCACTGCATAAAATGCCAGTCACAAGGAAACCTGACTGAGTACTAAGCTGAACTTTGCATTTTCATCCATAAAACTTTCCTGGGCTACCAGTTTAGTTTAACCTTTTCTGCCCTGGAAATGGGGCTTCAAAAATGTAAAACCTCCCTGAATAAACAGTTTTGGGGTAATGACACAGGCTGTAGTACCCTCTGGCTTCAGTTGGACACTGTACTTCATGGGGATTGATGGTGGTTAGGGTTTTTTTTGTCCCTGAGGACTTCATCACAGAGAGAAGAGAATTCACAAGCTACTCCATTGCAGGCTTGGTGGTGGATGGGATGGGTTTGGGTTGTCAGTCTCACGCCTGGGTAGTGACTCTGCTCATTTTTCCCTCCCAGACTCCACTGGCAGTGTGAATGGTGTGGACATGCTCAAAGTGCACTGCAGCCACCCACACCTCATTGTCCAGCTCAAGTTCTGCAAGCAGGAGAACTGCCGTCGCTTTCTGCAGAGTTACCGGGAAGGAAGGCTCCAGGAATCCCTCCAGAATCACCTCCAGCTCTCCTTAGCCATGACCACAGTGCCTCTTGAAATGGAGCTGAAGGCTGGCAACGAGCACCTTGACAGCATGCTGAAGGATGAGGATCACTGCCTGGAGTGCATCTACAGAGAAAAGGTGAATGGGAGAGGGAGGGAGGCCAGGTAGCAATGAGGAGCAGAAGCACAGGACTTGGCAACAAATCTTGCTCTGCTGCAGCTTGCTGGGTTGTTGACTTCTCTGTCCTTTCATTCTCAACTGTAATATGGAAAACCAGCTCTGCCCTTCCCCAGAAAAAACAGTGCCCTCTTCTAGAAGGGCAATAGTTGCCTAAAACATCCCACAGGAATTCTGTGTTAGCACTGGTTTATGTATATAACAAGTACTATGGCTATTACCAGCACTAAAATGAGGAATAACAGAAGGTGCAGTTGCCAGCATGAGCAAGTGTGCCTCAATACACCTGAGGCAGACATAGATGACAGTGGTCCTGGATGGAAGCATCCCTGCTCAGCACCTTCCTCCATGCTCTCACACACCACCTCTTCTGAGAGCAGCAGTGGTAACTGCACCTAGAAACAAGCACGAGCACAAATGCTTTGCACGTTACACCAACAACTTGTGACAGAGTGGTGACCCACAGCATCTGCTGCCAGCAGGATCAGGCTGAACTTCTGAAGGCAAAGTCTTTCTCTTAGGGTCAATATCTAATGCTTAGCTCATCACACACTTTGGCACTGTCACTCTAATCCTGCTAGCAAGAACAGTGAGATCTTGTCATGTCACCACAAAACCAAGGCACATGAAATGATTACATTGCAGTCCTCTTCTGGTTTTTTTCCCCTTGGAACTAGCAATACCTCATAGCTCTGGTTCCTTTGAGATGCTCCTGAGAAACAGGTAATCACTGTCTCCTTGGGAAGATTAGGCACAAAAGGATGTTCTGATGTTTTGCCAGGTTGCTTTTCTTCAAGTAGAGAGAACCCTTTTCAGCCCTGGACCAAACAATGAGATGTCCCCTACCCCCTCAACTTCTTGTTGCTCCTTCCTTCTGCTGAACCAGCTGACTGGACAAAAGGGATGAGCTTATTCTCAGTTCCCCAAAAACTGGCTTGGTGAGAAAGATGACACTATGGCACAGCCATCACTGGCTGAGGGCAGTGCTGGGACCAACCTGCTGTATGGCAGCTGAACACTAAACTGAGTCAGAGCACTCACCAGGTTTAGCTTTTCCCATGTGCTTTGCCTTCTTTGCTCCTTTTCTACTTTCTTTCTTGGAGGTCAGTCTGGTTTTCTCTTGATTAGTGAGAAAAAAAGAAACAAAACAGCTTGGAGAGGATCCAGAACCAACAAAACTTAGGTAATGGAGGGGCAGAGAGCAAGAAGGGGGGTAATAGGAGCGGTCATCCTAGTTTGTGAGTCTGACCCTCACATGAAGGAGGTCAGACACACCACACTGCCTGTGGGGCACTCTGGTTCTTGCAGAGTGCTGCTGAAAATAAATAGGGAGTAGTAGTAGTTTAATGCAACTAGTAAGCACTGCTGCATGTGAGAAACCCAGGAGGGTGGAGACTGCTACATTACAGGTTCAAATTCACAAATGTGTAGCCAGAACTCCATTAGACTATCTCATCTGATCAGTTTACAACTCAGTCTCCTTGTAGCTGTCTGCTTGCTCTTTTCTTGGCACCATCATGTCAAGCTGCACCTTCCAGCTAACAGCTACAGCTTTGCAAGATGGTGAGCCTGGCACAAGTCACTGATGCTGTTTGCATTACAGCCTGATCGCCTGCGGGACGAGGAGATCACCGAGCTGGAGGAATGTTTCAAGAGCCTGATTGTTCACCAGAGCATCAACAACAACATGGCTGTAAAGGACTCTGTGTCTCTGAACTCCCCATCTCTACCTCATCCTGCTCAGGGCAACTCTCTTTCCCCCCAAGCCACCTTCATCTTTCAGGGACAGCAGTTTGGTGAGTATCCAGAACTGATCAAGAGAGCCCTTGGTCTTCCTTGCCTCAAAGGATACATATTTGGGTCTACCTCAGAGAAATTAAGGGATCTCCAGCATCCCATAAGGCAGGAATTGCAGTACTCCTAAGATTGCCATACTGCTTCAGTTTCAACTCAACTTGGTTTCTTTCTGGGGTGCCACAGAACCAGATGCTTCAGAGTCTGTGTCCCTCAGATTTTAAAACTCCTTAATGCTGAAAGGAAAAACACTGAGTAGTTGTTTTTTGTCTTTTTTTTTTTTTTTTTTTTTTCTCCAAATCATTTAGTTGATGTGAGCTAATAAAAGAGGTTGGATCAGTCTGGGAAGGTTAATGCAGACATCATCAGGTCTGCTTTTGGCCAGGACTGGTTTGTCCAGGCTCTCTGTAGGACACTGCTGTCTTTGGGGTCTGTCCCCTGCAGAGAGCTCTCAGTCTCACATAACAGTTTTAGCTGGGAATCAGCTAGATAATTTCTGAGCACAGTTAAGCTGTGTTCAGTCTCCAGTGCTAAATAGCCAAGGAGAGAGCTCCTGTCTGCTTTTCATTGTTTTGAGAATGCCTGAGTAGGGAACAGAGGACTTGGTCAGAAAGGCCTTGCTGAGTTGCTTTTGAAAGGCTGAACCAAAGAAAGAGGATGGCCATCAAAAAATAACCCCACAAAAAACCAGTGAGCTCTGGCAAACTACAAGATTGTCCCATCCTGGGGAAGGAAAAAGAAAAAAAAATAAAAGGGGGAAAACAGGCATTGCCAAGCTTGCAGCTTCACTGCTGTTGCACTTCTCCAAACTCAGAGCTCTGCTTTGGTGTTAAAACACCAGAGGACAAGCAGAGGAGCTCCACAGCAGTTTAATAATGTTCTGGGAACACTGAACTGGCCCAGGTTGCATCGGATCAGCCATGAAGTGCTATTTTACTTGCCTTCTGTCCCTTTCAGCCAACAGAATGCTGACAACAGATGACCACCAGAAGTTTGCCAAGCTCGTCTCCAAGAAGTGGAAGCAAGTGGGTCGCTCTTTGCAGAAGAACTGCCGGGCCCTGCGTGATCCTGTCATTGATAACCTGGCCCTGGAATATGACAGAGAGGGACTGTATGAACAAGCCTATCAGATGCTTCTCAGATTTATCCAGTCGGAGGGGAAGAAGGCCACAATAGCACGTCTCATTGTGGCCCTGGAAGAAAATGGTCTCATCAGCTTGGCTGAGGAGCTTTTGGGCCTCCATTCCAATGAGGACTGCTCCTAGAGCCTGATGAGTGGTGGTGTTGCTAAGGGCTTTCTTGCTTTAGCTAGTGTCTGAGACTGCTGCCAGTGCCTGGGGATGTAAAATCCTGAAAATCACTGCAGGTTTCCATGTAGATGGGAATGCCCAGGGAAGAGGTTCTGTGCCTTATATTTCATTCTGTTTTCAGAAGTCAATGTTATCCTCCTGGGAACTGATGGGAGAGGCCTTCAGCCTGACTTCCTACAGGACTGAAACGTCACAGGGAAGCAGCCAGAGACTTAGCCTAAAGGGGGGGGATACCAAGAGGAGAAAAGCAAGGAAGGCCTCTCAGAGAATTTCTCTGTGAAGCAGATGATGCCACTGTTTCTCAGGATGCAGCCCAGGGCCATCACTTGGAGAGCTGCAATATATTTTTTTTTAATTGAAAACATTTATATCCTCAGGCATGAAATCAAGCAAAGAGAGAGGGGCAATAAAGGAAAAGTAAATTTTACATTCTTTTCCTTCTTCATTCTTCAAACAAGGAACATCTGTGGCAAGTGCCTCTGTCCTGCCCTACCTTGTTATAGCTCCTTTCAACCTCTCACCACCTGGAGGCTTCCCTTTTACCTGGGACAATCATAATCTTCCAGAGGGCACAAGATTGCTGCTGTAGAACATATTTCAGGCACTGAACAAGCAATGGGGACAAAGACAAATTCAGAGAGCCATTCCCAACTTTTTCTGGAGCGTGGTGGACAATAATACATAGACTATATCATGCTTAGCTCTTTTCCACCAACCCAAGGGAGCCCACACCTGTGAAAAGCAGAACATGGTGCTGGAAAGAAAGTCACCTAGGCAGCAAGTTACCTTTGGAGTGCAGAAGTGCTCTAGGGTGTATCACAGCACCAAACACCATCCTGACTGCAGCCCACAGGTCTGAGCAGGCACCTCTGACCAACCTCTGCCTTCAGTCTCATCTCAACCACCTCTGCTTGCCCTGCTGAGCTCCCCCAGGGAGGATGGCTCATGCTGTTGTGTCTCCCAAGAGCTGGGATTTGCACGTAGCCTTTCCCTGGCAGTGTTGTCACTGTGTGACAGCTGCAGTGCTGGATTTACCTCCCTGATTTTGAGGGTTAAATGTGGCTTCAAGGACTGAGCACCCACAGCTCAGAACTGTACTGTACTTTCAGTCCTCGTGGGAGAAGCCCAGTGTCCTGGTATGGTTGATGCAGACTGCACCTTTGCCCATAACAAAGCAACAAGTATCTAGCATGGCACGGGTCCTGTGGAGCACAACAACAGCTTGATTACTTTGAACATATTCTGTACACTTTCCTGGTATGCTTTTACTTCTCCTTTTTCATTAATTCTCTCTCTCCCCTTTCCATCCACGGGAGTAGCCAGTGGGTTTTAGAAATTATTTCAGATGCAGAAAGTGGCTCTGCCAACACACAATGAAGCCCAGATCAAAAGGATTTAGATGGCCAGCTTCTACCCAGCTGCCTCCACTTGCCTCAGAAATGCAAGCAACCTGACTTTTTTCAGGGGAGACCTCATCACTCTCTACCATCAGTAGCTGCCCACTCTAAAACCAAAAGTGAGCACACGGGGCAGTGAGGAACCACTAATTCACTTCAAATGAAAATTATTGGTCTAGGCATGATCCTCTGGTGTTGTACACCTTAAATCCAAAAGATGCTGGAATGGGAGGAAAGAGGGTTTCTTCAGTCTCACCCACATCTGTGAGAGCACATGTAAAATTGGTGAGATCTGCTGCTCCACACCAGACAAGGTTCTGGCCATTTGTCTTCTGCACAGAGATGGGCTCAAACTGAGGCAGTTTAAGGCTTAGAGTAAAAAATTAATTTTTTCTTCTCTTCTCTGGATTGAATTATAAAGGGATTTAGCCATATATATCCATCTGAAATCCACAGAAGATGTGTGGTCAAGCCCTTAGTAACCAGTGGAAAAATCTCTTGCTGACCTTCCAATTCCAAATTTCTCTGGTATTCAGCATCAGATCTGTGTCAGCCACCTACAGCTATGGACTGCAGTGGCATGTATACTCAGGTGTAGCAGATTCAGCCTCCAAAGAATTGTCTTTTATAGAGAAAAAGCAACTCGGTCTATTTTTCTTCCATTTTTAAAAAGAAATAAATACATACTTTTGATGAGAAGTGCCTCAGAGACTTTCATTAAACTCTTCAGGGAACCCTTTCTTTCTACTGCATGAAGTTCTGGCCACGTTGGCTGTCAGCAGCTCTCAGAGGAGCATCCAGCCAAAGTGTCTGGGATGCACAATAGGGTCCTGCCCAACATCACACAGTTCTACTGAGAGGTCAAGGCTGGTGCCCCATCAACCTGCAAGCTGATGGCTCTGATTTCAAGTCAGAACCAAGTTAAGCCACCATGTTTGCTCAGCTTCCAGTTACTGCTTTGATGAGGCTTTTTCAGCAAACGTGGCCAGAAGGGGAGGTTTGTTCCAAACGTGGCATCTGGCTGAGCTCCCTGGGTTTCTTTCAGTGCCCTTATATATCTGGGACTCCTCCAAGGCCACAGCACTGCTGGAATCCTGAGTGCCTCGTTGGTGAACTTTCTCACAAGCCTGCTTGCCCTGTAGGTGGGGAGCCAAGGAGCTTGGACATTAAATCTTTTCCGGCAGCTTTGCATGGAAAACCATTGGCTGACCTGACAAGTGAATCCAGGGAGATTCCTTTTGCCATGAACTTGAGCAGAGCAGTATTTCACTCCGAATCACTTAAATCTCAGTACTTTAAAATCAGAAGCTCAGCCCTTCTTTACTTCCCACAAAGCTGCATTCCTAACCGTGTGGCTTGATGCCTGCAGGAGCACAATGACAGGGAGAAGGGCTCTGCCCTGCAGAGGGTGGAAGGATGCTTGACACGAGGTACAATTAAAGCCATGGGTCAGTGGGGTCAAGGAGATCACTGACCTGATCTTGTAAGACAGAGTGATGATGCCATGTGATGGGCCAAGGGCACCTTTGCTGGCAGTGAGAAGAACGAATCATCCACACATCAATGCCCAGGGAACAGGTTGAGGTGAGACAACAGACAGGTAAAAGCACCCACAGAGAACACCCCTCCTCCTCCCAACTCTCTGCATGACTCTCCTCCAACCCATGGCAGCTACAGAGGCATTGCATGGCAATGAAAGCCTCCATTCATTATCACCCCATGGCAGCTAAGCAAAAAAGGGTTGCGAGTCCCAAAACCTGGGTGGGGAAACACAGTGGAAGTACCTGCTGTGAGTCCCCAGTGGTTTTGGGGAGAGCAGCCCCCCTCCCTCCACAGACAACCCCTCTGAGCAAAGGTGGACACTGGTCTTTTCCTCCAGGACAAAACCTCTAATTCACAGAATCATCCAGGTTGGAAAGGACCTCTGAGATCATCAAGTCCAACCCTTAATACACTACCACTGTGGTTACCAGATCATGGCACCGAGTGCCACATCAGTTTCTTTTTTAAGAAGTCCAGGGACAGAGAATCCACCCCTTCCCTGGGCAGCCCATTCCAATGCCTCATCACCCTCTTTCTAAAGAATTTTTCCCTAGTATCTAACCTGAACCTCCCTCGTGGCACAACAGCACATCTGACCGCAGATCAGGAGGTGGCATGTTCGAATCACATCAGGGTCACCAAAAAAACCAGGAGACTGTTCAGCCTTCTCCTCTGGCAGCCCTAGAGCACGCTCCCTATGGGTTTGGAAGCTCACCTTTTATTGGTCCCCCAGTTCTGCTCATGTGCAGTGGGGGCCAACCCTAACTGGGCACAGGTGGGCTGAACAGGAGCTCATGTCTTCCTCCTGGTGATGGGCAACCCCTGATTGTCTGTACCTGATTCCCTCTGCACCTCCCCTCCTTGGCAGAGCTTAAGCCCATGCACTCTTCTCTTACTGGTAGCTACGTGGGAGAAGAGACTGACCCTCCCTTGGCTACAACCTCCTTTCAGGTAATTGTAGAGTGATGAGGTCTCCCCTGAGCCTCCTCTTCTCCAAACTAAAGAATACCAGCTCCCTCAGCCTCTCCTCATAGGATCTGTGCTCCAGTCCCTTCACCAGCCTCCTTGCTCTTCTCTGGACCTGCTCCAGCACCTCAATCTCCTTCCTGACCTGAGGGGCCCAGAACTGGACACAGGACTCGAGGTGTGGCCTCACCAGGGCTGAGTACAGGGGCAGAATCACCTCCTTGGACCTGCTGGCCACGCTGTTCCTGATCCAGGCCAGGATGCCATTGGCCTTCTTGGCCACCTGGGCACACTGCTGGCTCATGTTCAGCTTCCTGTCAATCCAGACTCCCAGGTCCCTTTCTGTCACTCTGTGCCCAGCCTGGAGCTCCCCATGGGGTTGTTGTGGCCAAAGTGCAGGACCCGGCACTTGGCCGTGTTGAACCTCATCCCATTGGAATCAGCCCAACTCTCCAGTCTGTCCAGGTCCCTCTGCAGAGCCCTCCTGCTGATCCACACTCCCCCTCCAACTTAGTGTCATCTGCAAATTTGCTAATTGTGGACTCAATCCCCTCACCTAAATCATCAATAAAGATATTAAACAGAACTGGGCCCAACACTGATCCCTGGGGCACACCACTAGTGACCGGCCACCAACTGGATCAGCACCGTTCAGCACCACCCTCTGGGCCCAGCCCTCCAGCCAGTTCCTAACCCAGCACAGGGTGCCAAGCCTGCCAGGTTTTTCAGGAGAATGCTGCAGGAGACGGTGTCAAAGGTTTTGCTGAAGCCCAGGTAGACCACATCCACAGCCTTTCCCTCACCCACCAGATGGGTCACCCGATCATAAAAGGAGATCAGGTTGGTCAGACAGGACCTGCCCTTCCTAAACCCCTGCTGGCTGGGTCTGATCCCTTGTCCATCCTGCAGGTGCTGTGTGATTGCCCCCAGGATGCTCCATAACCCCTGTCTCTTATNGAGCTTTAGCCTCTGCTGTGCTGACATCTCTTGTTTAGCATCATATTTTCTATTTACTTTGATAGGCCAGTAATATTTTTCCCCCTGCTGTTGAGGTGGATGAACAATCTTCTTGGCTTTGCTTTTCTTCTTGGCACAACTTTTCCCCCACTGCCATCCCTGGATAGAGCTCACACCTGTTCAATAACCAAGGGCATTTCTTCAAAAGAAGGAAATATATAACAAAGACTGCAAAATCTGCACAATTAATCAAGGAATCACTTCAAGAGCTGGCAAATTATTTTGAAAATGAGATGTCTTTATTCAGCACTGAACTGTTTTATCCCAGCATGGAAACTGCTATTTCAGATTCTTTCAATAAATGGAAACACAGAAGAACATTTGGGCTATTAGCCCAGGCTTGTAACAGTCCAATGGTTTTCTTGGCTATGCCAAGGGAATTTTTTGCCAGATTCTGAGATGCTGGCAGGATAAATCTGTAAATCATGGAAATTAGAAGTTTCATGACACCCACATTATATTCCAAACCCTTGTTGATAAAATTAAACACAGGAAAGAGCCAGAACTTTCATCCAGCTCCTTAATGATTATCTGGAGCCTGACAGCTGAAATAAGATCAAACTTTTGCATAGGAAAAGGAAAAAAATAATCTATTACAGTGGGGAAAGAGGTGAGATTTTAGGAACAGCTTGAGTGGAGATACATAAACATCCCAATACTGTCATGATCCATCCCACCAGGGACTCCACATCTCCTGCTCACTCTGGAGACCACGTGCACAGAGCTGTGTAGCATCTCAATAATGTGTATCATCCCATCACAGCAGGAGAAAACCCACCTCAATTTTAGTTCTTCTGAGTTTTTCAAGGCAGGGTCCCTATTTTCAGTATCTCAATAGCACTAAGCAAAAAAGTCTTGCTCATGGTGGGCAGAAGAGGGAGAGACTTGCTTACCTTAGCAGATCCAGCTCAGTAGCATGTCCTGGGTGTGGGGAGACCAGCCTTTCACCATGTGAAGCTTGCCTTTCAAAATTATTGAAGGCAATGTGAGGGAGAGCCTGCTGGGAACCACATCTTGGCAGATGAAATGATGATTTAGAACAATGATGATTTAGAACAAAAATGATGATTTAGAAAAAAGTACAGTAAAAAAAAAAAACATTAAAAATAGCAACAAATGGAGAAAACTTCAGCAATTAGAGGCAAGAAAAGAGCATGAGGAAAAAAAGCATGGTCATCAGGGCAAGGAGGAAGTGATTTTGAATCCAGTGGGAACACAAAGAGCCTTACCAAGGCACAGAGAAGTCTTTTGCTAAAATAGTTTCCAGTAATACTGGAGTCTAAGCAAATGAGATCAGTAAATATTCTGGAGCTGTGCTTGAGAAAAAGGTGGCTGATACCACACGATGATGAAATACTCTCCATTTCAACAGTAACTTGGAGATGCAGTTAAGCAGTAAAGAAAAAGCAAAGTATTTTAAAATTATGAGGTCCAGGGAATGGGCATCTAAGAATTTTAAAGGGGTTGGCAAAAAAAAAAAAAAAAAAAAAAAAAAAAAAAAAAAAAAAAAAAAAAAAAAAAAAAATCAGCTGGCTTATTAATTGTGCTTTTTTATTGGTCTTGAAATATTGCCTTGATCCCACATGGTCCAGAGACAATGTTGTGCCACAATTCTCATACTTTGTAACTACAGACTCCCTAGTCTAATTTTGAGCTTTGGAAAGACAATATTCTGGCTGATACAGAATTGAGGGTGAATGAACAATTAGGGGTTGCTGCAATCTGTCACAGTGATAAAGTGTTTGCTGAAAAGAGATGCCACTGACCTCAAGAGGGACCTGTTTTAAGTCACAATCTTGCTGAACAACATTCTTACCAAGCACGTCACTGGTGTTTGAGTCAGCAAAGAGGCTCTAGGGCTTGACTGGAGGCACAGCATCCATCTGTGGCTAGACCAGCTGCAGGAATAGATGGTGCAGGCAGCTCCAAAGCCCTGGCTTCTCTCCCCTTTGCAGCCCTCATGAAGAAGCATTCCTTATGTGAAGAGAGACTGATGTCTGCAAGACATCTGGGGTGAGGTGACCAAGACAGACAACTGCAAGACAAATGGAGTTTCAGCTAATACATCAAGAGCTGTGCATTGCATGCAAGTGTACACAAGAGTAGCAGTGGCTTATATAAAGAAAAATTCTGCTCGCTCAGGGAAAAAATTTTGAGTAGAACTAAACTTTCAGGACAACTGTCAGGTCTCACAGTTGCTGAGCTGCTGTGAGAAAGGGCAGGGATCATAGAATCATAGAATTGGCCGGGTTGGAAGGGACCTCAGAGATCATCAAGTCCAACCCTTGACCCACCAAATAAGGATAAGAGGAGCTGCCTTTGCTGCAGCTACAGAAACTTGAGCAGCTCTTTCTCTGAACTATGGTTATATGCTGCCTTCTGTCTTCTTACAACTCATTCAATAATCTTTTATTTTTTTGTTGTTGCAGTTGACAAGCAGATCAAATGAGGCAGACCATCTCCAGGAAAAGTGTAAGTGAGGAATCAAATCTTGCATTTCAAAAGGCAGTGTCATCTCTCAGACTTGAATAAAACATTATTTATAATGTTTTATAAATACATTATAAATGTATTTATAAATATACCAGGCTCTAATACCAGGCTCTGCCTTGCTTCTGGGTATTGGGACTCATCTGCCCACCTCTTGCTTACCAGTTGGGGTGATTTGGTAGGAGCAGAACACCCATAGCTCTACAAACCTTATTAATGGAAGTTATGTATAATATTTTATATAAATATTTATATAGATATGATTATAAATATAAATATTTTATATTTTATAAATATTACTGCCAGCAAAAGAGCCCTATGTGCATTCAACGTTGTGCCCAATGTATTCACTTTGAAGGCACAAATCTCAGTTTACAGGAGCTGGCTCTTGTGCAGGGAAATGTCATCAACATGTTGCCCTTCAACAGCCAGCTCTGCACCTCCTCCTCTCCATTCAACAAGGGTAAGAGCAGCAAGAAAGAGTTACCAAGTTAGAAAAAAAAAAATCTAATAAGAGTGGCATGGTTCATCATTTTCCACTTTTTTTTCCCTGATGCTGTGAAATCTCTGATGTGTCCAAAGGAGTTTGGCAGAGGGGGGTGTGGGAGGAAGGGCTGATGCCACGCTGCTCTTCAGGTTGTTCTCAGGAGGATGACAGCTTGGTGACTTCACTAACCAAGTCACAGAGCCAGAGCACGAGGATCTGGCATTAGGTTTGCAAGCCATGTGCCTTTTGGCAAGTTCCTTGACGTGTCTCTGTATCTGTACCAGTCAAATTCGTGTCGCTGTTAGGTTTTTCTTGATGGTGTTTGAGTTGGCCTTGCCTGCATGCTTCAAAGCTGCCAAATGGTCATTGCTGACGTGCTGTGTTTATTTACAGATGAACACTGGTGCCAGGCAGCTCAAAGGCAGCTTTTAACAGTCTCAGAAACCCCGTGGTGATAATGAGGGTTCATCTCAAAGGGGATGCGATCTGTACCCTCCTCCTGCTGGTAGCACTTTGCTATTTGCTCTACTCCCAGCTGGAGTATTTAGTCCCGGTAGGAAACAAAGAACCAAGAGAGAAGAAGCCTTCAGTAACACCAAAAATATTTTCTGACCACCGAGCTCCTTGGGGACCGATGCCAGCAGAGGTAAAGGTACCCAGAGCCCAAGGAACATCTAGTGTGAGACACACAGAAGTGGCCAAGAGTAGGGTCCAAACTACAACTCCAGCCCTGTTCACCACTTTTGCCTTCAACTTCAAGCGTTATCTCCTGAACAAGGATAATAGGAACTTCAATCTCCTCATTAACCAGCCCAAGAAATGCAGGAGAACCCCTGGAGGTCCTTTTCTGCTCATTGCTATAAAATCGGTAGTTGAAGACTTTGACAGACGTGAGATTGTCCGGAAAACTTGGGGCAGAGAGGGTTTGGTGAATGGGAAGCAGATCCAGCGAGTCTTCCTCCTGGGAACACTAAAGAATAGGACAGTGCTGGGGTCATGGGAGACCCTGATCCACCAGGAAAGTCAGATGTACCGGGACATTTTACTCTGGGACTTCATGGACACTTTCTTCAATCTGACCTTGAAGGAGATCCACTTCCTCAACTGGGCTGCTGAGTTCTGCCACAATGTGAAATTTATTTTTAAAGGTGACGCCGACGTTTTTGTCAACATTGAGAACATTGTTGACTTCCTTGAGAGATATGACCCCACCAAAGACCTGTTTGTTGGGGACATCATCTACAACGCCCGCCCTATCCGTGTCCAAAAGAGCAAATACTACATCCCAGAGACCATGTATGGGCTAAGCATCTATCCAGCCTATGCAGGAGGAGGAGGGTTTTTGCTGTCCAGCTGCACCATGAGGAAGCTCTCCAGGGCTTGCAGAGAGGTGGAACTCTTCCCCATTGACGATGTCTTTTTGGGCATGTGCTTGCAGAGAATCAACCTCAAACCCATTTCCCATGAAGGATTCAAGACTTTTGGCATCGTCAGATCTTCTGCTGCCCCACACCTACAGACATTCGACCCCTGTTTTTACAAAGATCTCATGGTAGTTCACAGTCTGAAGGTTGCTGAGATCTGGATAATGTGGAACCTGCTCCACAGCCCACATCTTTCCTGTACTCAAAAGAAGCAGGTGAAGAAGCCTTTCCAATGGAAGAACAAAGCTCAAATAACAACTCAAGCATCATTCCTCAGATAACGCAGGCAGACTGGAGCAAAAACATGTTACAAACCAGCTGAGAAAGGAAATCTGGAACTGGTGCAGCCAAATGAACCACCTTCAGAAGGAGAATAATTTAGCAAATCTTATTTACTATCTTGTTAAGAGAAGATGAGAAACTATTGCAGGAATTTGTCAGAATTCTACATTTGCACACATGTAACTTGTAGGTCCTTCTTCCATTAATGAGTCCAAATATTCATAACAGTATCTTTAATTTATTATTATTTATTAGATTTATAGTAGTGCTTCGTGGGCCAAGTGTGTAAAGGCACGTTGCAAAATGCAGTCCTGGGAGATGTTTCAGCATTGTTAGAAAGGTGAGAAATGAAAGAAGACAGAGGATAAGAGAAGAAACAGAGGGATCGTTGTCACATTCTGTCCTTGACTTTGACTCATTGAGAAATTACCAAACTACAACAACTAAAGGAAATGAAGTCACTGCTGCCTAGCTGGCTTTCTGTAGGCCTCATAAGAGGAGAAGAGCAACAAGAAGTTATTAAAATGGGGTCCTGTATGTTCCAGATAGGATGGACAAGAAGAAAACAAATGGAAAGCTGAGACTGGTGTTGCTGGTTAAGCAAAGGACTGGTAGACAACTGGGAAGCAGCAGACTTCCAAAGGCCCTTTAAAGCAAGTACAAGAAGAACTTGGAGATGATCCCCCTGAGTCTTGATTTTTCATTATTTATAGCAAGTCCTGAGTTCAAATATCTGTTCCTCTGTTACAGTCAGGACTCAGGGGATCAGTTTTGATCACTGACTGCCACTCAGTGAAAACCTAGAGTCCTCCAACAGCATCTAATCTCTCTCACCATCTAATCCAGATCTTCAGGTTTGCATCTAGGGACATCCTTTGACTTTTGCTTGGGAGGATAAAACCACACAGAGCTGCTCCTTGCATCACAGTTGGGAGCTTCTTCAAACCAGTGGAAAAATTGACCATGGCCTGGGCTGGTTTCTATAGACCTCAGGGCTCTTGCTTGGCACAGAGCTGCAAAGAGCAGCCAAAACTTTCTGTATTGCTGCGGGTGCCATGTGAAGGGAGGAAGTAGTCTTCAGACATAAGGGCTTCAGAATAAAAGTCTTCCTAAATTTATTGCAAGAGAGAAAAACCACCCAGCAAACTTCCTTCTGGGCTTTCCAGTTTTCAGTCTGTGACTTCCTATTTTAAGCATCAGACAAGAACACTGGATTGCCTGGTTTTTCAAAGAACAGTAAGTACTTGGAAGCATTTTCTTTTTTTCCAGAAGCAGACTGCCTTAAAAGAATATGTTTTTGTAGAGGCAACCAGGTAAAGGCAATCAGGTGTTGCCAGTGAGGAGGAGGAAGGCATGAGCTCTTGTTCAGCCCACCTGTGCCCCTTTTATTGGTCCCCCAGTTCTGCTCATGGGCAGTTGGGACCAGCCCTAACTGGGCACAGATGGGCTTAACAGGAGCTCATGCCTTCCTCCTCCTCACTGGCAACCCCTGATTGTGTTTACCTGATTGCCTCTACAATTTTCCTTGGCCATCAAACAAGAATTCCTCTAAATCAGGGTTAAAACCTAGGAAATTCATGGGGCAGAGAGCCTAAATTCACCTCTGATACTCTCTGTGTCTTTTTTTGTTTCGTTTTTTGCAATTGACCCTCATCAGAACTCCTATCCATCAGAGAACCCCTGATGCCATTTCTGTTCAGGAGGACACAGGATACAGACACACAGATTCAAAGGACACTACAGTCAGAGATAAATGTCCAGGAAGTTGTTTTCCCTTAAACAGAACCTGCAGTGCAGCTGTAATTCAGGATCAATACTCATATTAGCCACACACATGGAGGAAAGCAAATTGGTAATTCCTATTGGTAGACTATAAGCAACACTCTTACATGTTACCTTCATCATGAGAGTTTGTTTAAACCTTAGAAAAATGCATTTCCAAGGAAAGCTCAGCATTCAGAAGACCTTATGCTGATTTGGGGTATTTTCAGGGTGTAATCCTGAAATACAAAATGCTCACGTGAACTTCCCAAGGAGCTCTGTAGGGTGGGGAAATAAACCATCTTGCTGGTTGGACATAGCCAGTCATGTCCCTGCTGCCAGCTAATGTGTGGTGTGTATGTATTTGTGAGCTGCTCCAGAAATCTATTACCTGGGATTATTTTACAGTCTGGGAAATTATCTATACCATCATTTTACAAAGCATGCAGACGTGACTTTGGTTGTCAGAGTCTGTCAAGTGCATCTGTACACCTCCTAAGACTAACACCACAGTTTTTCATGAAGACAGCATCATGAAAAATACATTATTCATTCTTTTGGATAATTTGGTAAATCTTCCTTTATGCTGGACTTAATTTAATGGAAATAGCAGAAAAACCAACACAGCTTACCTTATGATCTCCTACGAGGCAGTCAGGTTCAGCAGTCCTTATTAAGATATTCCTTTTAAGCTTGGAAATGCACAGAGATGGGCTCATTCCTCTGTAATGTCTTCAGATCTCCAATCTACCCACAATAGAGCATTAATTAAAGCATTTTGTCCCAGATCAAAGTTGGTGTTCACCATCCACCTGTACAAGGACATACCCTGATGTCTAGCAGAAACAGAACTACAGCCAACTGGTTATTCTGTTCTCTTAGTCTATGGAATAGCTAATTTATTAACTAAGGAATATGAAACCTAGTATTTATTAATGAAAGACACATCTGCTTTTGTTCATCAGCCTCTGTAGCCCATTTGACTTCGTTTTACAAGCTTCCATCTGCACTTGAGCTGGAAGTTTACAGACCCCAGATGCGAGCACTGGAGAAATGCTGAAGGGCTGTGCTGCACCTCCTGCAATTCACTGAATTCTACTTACTACTACAGCAAGCAAAAAGTTTTTCACTCCATCCAAACTAGAGATTGTTTCCTAGAAAGCAGGGGTCTTTTCAGAAAATCTTAGAACTCAGGGGGTGTATGAGAACTGGCAGAAGTTTTCCATCAACTTTTTTTGGCTCAGAGAGAACCAAACCTCTCCATTTCAGAATTCTGGGCAGCTTTTAACAGGTTAACTCAATGCACCAGTTAGGATTTTGTGACAAACCTTGCTTGGAAGTGTTTTTCATGGCTAACCCACGATGAGAAAACATAAAACATCCTGAGTTGGTTCCAGAAGTAGCAAGGAAAGCAAGCAGACTTCCTCAAGAGAGAGAAACACCTGAAGCTAATACAGAACAGCAGTTTTATTGAATCCCATGGATCCACACACAAATTCTACTCGGATTTGATTGTTCTAATGAGCAGAACTGGCTCAAACCTCACATTCAGCACCTCCAAATGCATCTCTGAACACATACCCTGGTAGTGAATGACCCAGCATTTGCTGAGGCCACTGCTGACTGACAGCATAAAAATAAAAGCCAAAGAGAGCTCTGAACCAACTGAGTTTTCCTCACTTCTTCTACAGCAGGTCCTCAGAAGCAAAGCCCAACAGCAAAATCAAACAGCACGAAACAATTGAACAGCTCAGAAAATCCTCACTAAATATTCTCACTGGGAACATTCTCTGGAGAGTGTTGAAAGTCTGAGAGGAGGGGCAGAGGGAAGTGTATTCCAAACCTGGAGTTGCAGGTCTCAGCAGCCCTGAAAATGAGCCCACCACATCTCCCTAACAATGCTACTAGCTCTACTGGTGTTCTTCAAAACCAGTAAAACTTTTAAGCCCATCTGACTTAGAAACCCAAGTCTGGCTGCTGAGAAAGAAGCTGTGATATTAAGGCAAACGCTCACTGTGGGCAGAGAAGCAGAAAAAAAGTGTGGAACAATCTTAGTACCATCCTTATTTAGACGTGCAACAGAGAAACAGGACAAACTTGGGATTTCAGGGCTTCATTTTTCTACTAGGAGACCAGTGGAGGTGAAAAGTGAATAGTAATTTAGGCTGGTTTAAGAACTTACTTGATTAGACTGCACACTGCATAATCATGCTGGGCTTTTTTTTCTGTGTGATTGGTATTTGAAATAAATGTATCTTTGAAGGTTATTAATACTGGAATTAAATTTATGCACTAAGTGAAGTATGTAGGATACATAACAAACATTAAGGCACTTAAAAATTGCCTACACATTACAATATGCAGTGCTTTGAAATGACCAAACTGCTAATATTTAAAGGGGAATTAATTACAGTATAAATCAGAAAAGGCTGTGTTAAAACTTTACAGTCTAGTCCAGAACAAAATTACTGTTACAACAGTATGTTACACCACCATAAACTACCTACACTGCAAACTCCAGCTTACCTTTCCCTCAGTTTCAAGCAGTCAGTGGTCCTAAATCCTGAAAAAAAGGAATGATTTCACCTGCTGGAAAAATAAATACACATCCCCACAAACAAAACAAAAGCCTTGGATATGAGGTTTGGCAGAGCAAATATTTAAACAGTGACCTTCACAATTACAACTAAAACTCAGACAGGTGGAGAACATGAGATTTCAGTTCAGCCTGAACCCTCCCACTAACATGTATTCCCTGCAAAACCAAATCCCTTCACAGTTCTCAGGGAACAGGTTATACCCTGGCCTTGAACAAAGCCCCTGCTTCATTAACTCCTGGTGCTATTTTAATGCCCAAGAGTTTTATCTCCAATAAGCTTCATTTTTATTTCCCCTTATTTTGCTTCAACTTTAATTTCTCTCTGAAACATCCTGGGCCACACCTAAACCCCACAAACGGAACTGATTTGTATTTTATTAACTCCCTAAACACACACAGGGATGGATTTATTTGGCTTTTTTCAGGTTGTGTGGGACAGAATTAGCCACAGAGAAGAGTGCAACCAAGATGAGGAAGGTAAAATAACAAAGAGATGTGTTTATGGGATAGAAGTTGCCATGGAACAGTTGGATCTGCATAGAAAGTTTTTTCACATCACAACAGCAAAAATGACTCTGAGCTCAAAGAGGTGTAAAACACAACCAGCCCCTGTGAAATTCTGCCCTATCAGACACCTTGGCCCTTGTCTGAATACTCTGAAGCCAGCAAACATGGATATGAAGAGCCACACAGCTTCACACAGATGCAGATTCACTCTGGCATACATCTGAAGCCATTAAACACAAACCCTAGCAGAAGTTCAGCTCAGTGGAGCTGCTGAGGGACTGACAGGCTGAAAGTCCAAGTGAAAGGGCACCAGCACCCTCAGATTCCCTTTGTAAAACACCAGGTGGTGTCTAACCTCCAGCCAGCCCCTAATAACCATGGATCCCCATCTTGTAATAATGCTGAGATCCAAGGAAGATTTGGTTTGAAGCAGGTCTGAGCAGAGCTCTGGAGTATGAACGATCATGAGAGCATGAATCAGTTGTCACATGCCATTCAATTATTATTTCAGAAAAAAAAAAAAAAGTGTTTATAATTAGAAGTGTGACAGATCCTGGAAAAACTTGTTTTTTCTAGACAGGAATTGCATTTTAGAGGGCTCTAGTATTACACAGCAGCACTGATCTATGTAGTGCTGTCTGCAATACTCCCAGAAGCTTGCAGGCCTGAAGAGTTTGAGAAGAAACATCAGCTTCATCTCCAAAAGGAAGGGCACACCCATTAGTTAATTATTAACTATAAACAAATGAAATACTACAGAAAATACTGCAATATTCACATTAAGCAGCCACAGAGAGACCCTTGATTTCTACACCAGGCAGAAACCAGCACGCATCAAAATGGCATCAAACGTACAGTGTGTTTTATTAAAAATGCAATTGTACTTCATGTTGTATCAAACAGTTTTATCCCATGAAACCAAAATGATGGCCCATGCTGCCCATGTGCAGGATCTATACCAAACCACACACAGCTCTCCCAAGGGCACTTGCTGGAACAGAACCTTACACAGCCCAAATCTCTTGGTTCCTTTGGGAGGGGAAGATGATGCTCCCAGCCCGGCTGAGCACCAGGTAGCACACTGCTGCACCCTGAACACCCACCCCTCTGTAAGCAACAGCTTTGGGTTCAAGTAAGCAGCCTTTTCCCAGCCCCTCCCCTTCCTGACACCCTCACTTTCTCCCCAAGAGCTCTTCTATTCCCTATTCTTCCTTCTAATTGTCCTGGCAATTCAAAAGTGCCATCAGTTCTCCCACCCACTAGCAAGTCTTTAAGGCCCCATATCAGCCTTGATGTCAGCACTAAACAGCTGGCCTTGGCTTAATCCAAACAGCAAACAAATGAAAACATTGCAGAGAAGTGAGCTAGGAGCAGCTGGAAGGGCCAGGAAACCCAGAAGAGCTGCTCCACATGACCATCTTGTGCCCTTTTTCAGCCATGCCTCTCCCCCCAGTCAAATGCTTTGACTTCATCCCAGCAGCCAAGATGCAGAGTTGCCTTTAATTTTGGTGAGTTACAGAGGAACTTCAAGGTGGAGGGACTGACCTAGAGAAGTATATTGGCTGCTAAGAGAGCAGATTCCATGATCTTGACTTTTTCAGTTGCTTTGACTCACTGGAGAGTCACTGAAGTTATTAAATACCTTTGGTTAGCTGCTGAGATCCTGTCTTAAGTCTGGAGATGCATGTTACAGCAGCAGTCCTGACCTCACAGTTTTGAAGAATTTCAATTCAAAATGCTTGAGAGCAGGATATTGGTATCATCTGCATAACCATTACTCAAATAGTCCCAATCAATTATTTCTCTCCTCATGTAGCTCATCTGAAGCCTTTACCAGAAGAGAATGAATTTGACTGATTAGCAGGACAGCTGTCATGGTTCAGTAACAAGGATAAGCATGCACATCATCTCAATTCCAAGATGATAAAATTCTCCAAGAACAGTGAGCCAAACACTATGCAAGGCTATTTTATATTCCAAGACTGAAGGATGCTGGAAAAGACAGAGCTGAGTGCTCTACCCTCCATCATGCAGCCAGTGCAGAAGGAATGTGAATGGAAACAGGAGTTTCCCATTCCTTATGCCCTGGATAACCTCTAAGCTACTGCAGGATGCTTTTCTACTGCAGTTCCTCAGGGCACAAGCAAGCAGGATCAGAATTCACCTTTGATTCTTTTAGTGCAGCCATTTTTTCCATTCTGTTGTGTGATATTGGAAGTCTGTGATTCTGTGAGCAGTTTTAATGACACCCAAAGGCAGACAGGAGTGGAACAACTGCACTTTTGAAGACAGTACATAAGCCACAGTGTTATTTACCAGACTTGAAAGACTCTCCTTCTCCACTTCAGGGCAACTATTGATAACATGCTTTCATGTATCTACACAGAAACAGACTGCAAGTTATGTTAGCTTCTATTTCTTCAGAGAACAAACTGCATCAGCTGTAGAGAAGGAAGACTAGTCAGCTACTTAAAATTGAATATCTAAAAGACAGTAAAATAAAAGAACTACCTGATAAGAAAAAAAGCAAAAACATCCATGATTTTATTACAAAAACACCCAGCAACTGTATTTAACACAAAAATGTAACTGAGAGTCTCATTTTATTTTTCTTTCAGTGTACATGCTCATTATTATTCCATTTAATTTACAGAAGGGTTTCATAAAATGAAATTAAAATTAGAGAGGAAACAAAAAGGAAGGTTGAGGCATAGAATTTTCTTAGCAAGCAATGATCACAGGAGACAGCACAGATTGAACAGGGGATTCAACAGGAGTGACACCTAGGGATAAAGGTAAACAGTAACTTTTTCCTTATCCATTAGATTCTCCATGGGGTGTTTTTGTTTGTTTTAGCAAAACAGTTTAAAGTATCACAGTATACAGGAAGACTAAATGGCAAAGAACATCTCACACTCACACCACATTTATCCCTGCTACTGGTCCAGGATCCAAAACTTCAGTTAACATTCGATTTCCTATCTCTCACTCATTGATAAACTATACAGGATTACACTGTACATGGAGTTAAAATTACAAAAATGTCATATTTACAAAATCTGTACACACATAGTAAAACTCACAAAATTGTCATCTATGTATCACAATTTGCTACACCAAAATATTAAAAATGGGATAAAATTATACATTTCTCTTGTCCATTTTTAAAAAGGGTTCAATATTTCAAAGACAGACCACCTATTTCCCCCAAACAAGACTGGTAAGAGAACTAGAAACCTAAAGTATCCTCCTGGGATAAAATGTCATGAGCAGCATCTCCCAACTAGAAAGAAGCCTATATCCTGTCTGCTGGGGTGGGGTGTGCAGTTAGCCTATATGTACAGAAATGGTGAAACTACACTAAGGATGTCTTTGGCTAAACCTTTGGCATAAATTAAAATCATACATCAAAAGTTACAGAAAAGGTTTTCCTGGTGACAGCAGAGCTTGGGAATTTCTTTCGGAGACCCCACTATATACAGCTTTTCCTCCTCTCAGGAATAAAGGATTTGGGACTAGAGGCAAACGAGGCTATGCTATTTTGTCCTTAAATTTTTCTGTAGTATGAAAACTTGTTTTTTTTTCTTTTTTTTTTTTGAAACTGCATATGAAAAAAATTAGTAAACCAGCCATGGCAGAAAAAAATTGTTTCAGCATATCAAGTACATATTAGTGCAGGAAGGTGGATAAATTTGATCCACTGTATAAATAAGCTTTATGTGCAGCGTACATTAAATAACCATCACACCCCACTCACATCCAGTACACAGATGCTCCTCAGTGAAGATAAAACGTTTATCAAGTAATTAAAGTGTATGTAGTGCAAATGTTACAACCAAGTATTATGCACATGCTACTTGCTTGGTTTAAAGTTACACAAAGATGTGGTGCCTGAAATCATGGACATATATACATCCTTGTCACACTTGGTACAATGTCCTAAGCCACAGAAATACCGAGGTGTTTATATCTATATATATACACACACACGTTTTCTTCAATGTGACCACCACATCGATACAGTAACACAAACAGACTAAAATCAATACCTGCTTCCAGATGCTCCAAGGCTCAGAAAGTTTGTGCTTCTAACTCTTGCAGTCATTATGTGCCCCCTCTTCCATTTCCCCCTTCTGCAAGCTGAGAAGGGCGGGACAGTCTTATTCAGGTCTGTGCTGCATAGGATGAGGGCAACAGAGAGGAATAAATGACGGCACAGGCACCTAAGCTGCTTTCCTCCATCAATAGTTCCATGCCCCATGATGAAGGGTTGAGAGAATTTCCCCTCCACGCCACTCCTGGGTGGAAAGGCTTATTGTAAAAAAAATAAAAAAAAATAAAAAAAAAGAAATCAAATCATAACGTGCTTTCCATATTATAAGTGGCAGCAAATCAAGGCACGCTGTACTAATATTGTAGCATTGAGATTAGCTGACTCTGCAGGGGATGCTCACTGGGGAAGGTCTGATGTTCTCAACTGGCTGCTGGGCCTTGTCGGGCCATAGAGGGTAACAGAAGCTATGTGATTATTCTGCATCACCTGCAAAAGGACAGCAGGGGAAAAAGGGGAATTAAAAGAACTGTTATGTACACAGGAACTCAGAAGAGTGAAAATAGTAAAGGTGGAACTGATCGTCCGGAAAAAAAAAAATTCCAACATCAAAAGAAAGCAACAAGCTCCTGGCTAGTTCCCCAAAAACTGTCTCTAGTTTTCCATGATATATTTAAATAGGAGCACTCTCCACCACTACTCAGAGCTGCATCTCAAACTTGAAATCCCACCTTTAACATGCAAATGTTCCACCCTAGAGAAAAGACTGGGAAGCTGCCTTTTTCAGCCCATCTCAAAATATAACCACTCCCAAGCACTGGCTTTCCTTGAAATGGGAAATAAGCCAGCAGTAACAAGAGTAAGCTCCTTATATTCTCTTCCTTGAACAACTATAGAAGTTTTCCTCCTAACCTCAAAGATCATTCGTTGCAGTCCAAAGCAAAAGGTTGACCCAAATGGGTTAGTGTTGTTTGGAGATGATGACCTGAACAGAAAAGACAGAAAAAAAAATTAAAATTAATATATGTGTGAGAATCAGGGAAGAAGAACCACTCAGTAATGTGTAACTATGACATCTTTATCATGGGCTTTCATGAAAAGAAAGTAAATCTAATGTCATGCAACACCACTGCTAGATGCCAACTGAGGCACAGGATAGCTCAGAGCTGCTACTAATACTCAGGGACAAAGTAATCAAAAAGTTATTAATGACCTCTACAGGAAAACTCTCTTTCCCTGAACTTGAACAGTAAGAACCCTAGAAATAAGAAGATACATAGGAAGAAAGAAGCACCATGTAATTTATTATAAACTATTTTTATGCAGGACCTTTTCCCTCTCTTCAATCTATTTTATTTCTCAGTCTCTACCAAATTAATTCACTGTATGCTGTCTATTAATTAACTGTTTTTATCATGTTAAAATTACTCTGTGAGATGCTGAAAGAGAATAATCCAAATGTTATTAAAGTGTTTTTGAAGATGAATGTATCCCTTGTCCTTCAGATATTTCTGGTATTTGTAGATCATACATACAACAGCAACCTGCTGATGCCTGCAATGGATTTTTGATTACAGCCAAAAAGTACCCTAGATAATACTTTTTAGCCTCACTGGTCAGTTTCTCAAATTGCATGCCTCAGCCTTTTGAGATGTGCTCAGTAAAGCAAACTATGTTTGAAAGACTCTACAACACAGATGTAAAGCAGAAGGGCTCAGTGTAATCACTATCTCACCCCAGCTTCACTTTACATGGCTTCTGCTCTAATGACCTCACTGGAATAGAACTTAAAATCATACAGAAGGCTGATGAAAAGACCTTGCTAGGTGTATATGTTCATTAAATAAAGGCTTCTTCAAAAAGACTGCTATCACATACACTACACAGTGTTATAGGATGCCTCATTGTTGAAGTGCATGTGACCAGTGTAAAAAAAACAAAAAACAACCTGAAAATCTACAGTATTTATTATACATTAACAGAAATAGTTCTTTAAGTGATGTCTAGCTCTTCTCTGGATTTTACAGTTCAAAGTATTTTGGAAATTTAATTCCAAAATTTTTCAAGCTGTCATTCTGCCAGTCAGCCTGTTCTGCTGAGGGCAGTCATCTAGTCTGGTTAGAGGCCAAGAAGTCTGCACTGTATCAGCAGAGGAGCCTAACAGTAACCAGTGCACTGAACACACCTCCTGTATCTAAACTCATTCTGTTATCAGCTCAGTCCCTGCAAGAACAATAGAGAGAGATCTTTACCTGTGAAGTACCACTGGCTTTTCTACAGGGTGTCCCAGAAGATCCTGAATACTATCCCACTGTAAATACATAAAAACCTTGTGTTAAAACAAGGCATTGGAAAATCCTTTCTCTAGGAAGAGAGCCATGTACAGTTTTATTTGTGACATGCTCCTTTGCCAAAGAGCACAGGAATTTTATCCACACAAGCCATACTCAGTAATGCAAACTGTCCACTCCTAGAGCTAAGAAACCCTCTCAGGGTTTATTCACACTTTTGTCTCAAAACAACTTTGGATTACAGTTTTTAATATAAAACCAAATTCTATGGGTCTTATGGGTAAAATGTAGCTGGAAAGTCTTGTATCATTCCAAGGACATCTCAGAGAAAAAAGCACCTGTGGGAAATCTCATCAAAATATTTTCTTACATAGCTTTGCAGTGCTAAAAAGACCATCACTGCTACCTCTCCCCAAAGCCTTCCCTTGATTTAAGTGACAAGTTGAGAAAGAAAAAGGAAATCTACAGTATTTAATGATTAGGGATGTCCAAAAGTTATCACCTTAAGCAGATTCAATAAGAAGTTGCAGTTTCACACAGAATACTGAAATAAGTCAAATCCATGAAGGATCTTTGTAAATAGAATAAAAAAGGAAAGAATGGCAGCTTCCAAGTCACCATCTCCAATTTTTTTCTTCCCAGCACAAAACCCAAAATTCAACAAGGAAAGTCTTCATTTGGAACCCCAGGGGGCAAGGGAGCAGGCACCATCCATGGCTGAATGTCCATTGTAGAGACACTGCTGGTCACAAATTTTGAGTTCAATTCAACACAGCTCTCAAAAATGCAGCAGCAACTGCCCAGGTGGAAACCTCATTTAGGCTATACAGTTGCATTTCTGGATCCTCCAGAAAGCAGTGGAAGGGTTAAAAACTCTCCATTAAGTACTCCATCTCTTCAAGAGCTACCTTAAGCAGAAAAAATCTGAAAATTTTGTTTAGCAATCTCTCTTCCAGTTAACATTCAGCCACCACTGCTATGCCTCTCCCCTAATGCTTATTTTACTGTTCTATTTCTACCTGCAGGTATCCTGAAATGCAAAGCATGCAAAAATGCAATAATTTAATTCACTTGCAGTGTGCTATTATGAATGCCTTTAGTACTTAACAGAATGCTGAAAGCACAAAACATACATTAACTTTTGGCCTTTGACTTTTCTCCTTTAAAACATGACACAACTGCTATTATTTCTTCAAAACATACTGCAAATTCAACACAGATCATTTAGATGGTTTAAGAAAAGAAGAGAAACATTCTGTGCTGCACACACTTACCTTGCTATATGTTGTACATGTTTCAGTCTGTGAATCAGCACTATCTATGAAAGAAAAACAGAAAAGCCTTTAGAGTTGATGCTTGAACAATCACATAGAATCAGAGAGTCAGGGTGGAAAGGGACCTCAAGGATCATCTGGTCCAAGATTTCTAATATAATTGTTTGTATGAGATGTCCCAGAACCCTGTTCAAGCTCAGACTTCAAACTTTCCAAAGTAGGGGAATCCACCACTTCCCCTGGGAGACCATTCCAGTGTCTGACTGTTCCCATGGGGAAACATTTTCCTCTTGTACTCAAGCAGAATCTCCCCAGGGGCAACTTGTGCCCATTGCCCCTTGTCCGTATTTCCTACATAATCCTTTATTTTGAGAGGTTAGTTCAGGTAGCAGGAGACATACAAGCATTAGGTCAGTTCATGTCTAAATTTCCAACCATTTACTGGCAACCAGAATTATCAACCACATTGGTTAAATGCCAGTTAAGGTGATTAAACATATCTGCCTACTTACAGGAGGTTCCAAGTTGTAACACAATGTATAAGCTGCAATCTTACACAGAAGAATACCAGTGTAAAAGAAACTCCACCTCTTTGCCCTAAGGTGACATGCCTAGCACCACCTGGGGACACAGGAGGTTATAGTTACTATGTCCAAGCTCTCTTGGGATGCAGCAGCTGGCAAGCCTGAAAGCAAATGCAGTGGCACTTTCAAAAACAAACACAGCAGAGAGTTTGAAAACTGCAGCCTATCTATTAAATACTCAAAAAAGCTGCAGGTGAGGACTGCAGTCATGCTTACAGTCTTAAAATAAGTTTGCTGGTGGTTTCAAGCAGTTTCATGCATACACTGGGGGACCTGTGAATATTGAAAGCAACTTCCTGAAGCAGTGCAAATGGACTTGGACACTAAATAAGTCAAACACAGCAAATGGTCTCTGATTTGACTGAAAACTCTTGTGTTTTACACCAGCTCTCTATGTTGAAAGAGCTCACTTGAACTCTCCCTGTCAATTTATTGTCCAAAGATGAACTATAGAAAGGAGTTTAAAAAGCTGCACCAAGCACTGTCACCACCAGATGGAAGATGGGCTCTTGATAAATTCTGAAGCATTTATTTTCAACTTGTTACTGAAAATAATCTAGAGACCAGAAAGGTGAACTAAGCAACAAAATCACAGAAATATCCAGAAGAGATTCATTGTACTACTAAAGGTGAACAAAAATAACCAGAAATTAATGCCTTTGCAGTATTGCTCAATAACCTAAGGGAAAATAATCTTGAAAGTGAGAACTTCCATGCTTATTCTCTTGATGTACAAATAACTTTCATACAGACATTGTTTTTCCAGTCAAACAAGGTTCCCAGTGCTTCACTGAGACAACTTACATACACATGTATCTTGTAGAACTCAGCACACACAGATATACTTTTCCAAGCAGAGATTTTCAAGTGAACACAACAGACATATTTTTTCTACAGCACACAGACCAAACCCATTGCAGATGTTTGTTCTCATTCCCAGCTAAATTAGTTTATATTAAATATCATGCATAAGCCTTTCACAAGCAAGTTCATGATTAAAAAGATCAGCAGTGGATTGGACAGACCAGCTCAGACTCACACTGCCTTACAGATTTTGAGCCTCCAGATACAAGGTAATTGATTTTACCAGAGTGGCAGCAGTCCAGAAAATCAGTGATGTTGCAGTTAAATATTTGTATGACCCAAGTAAGTAAGAAAGACAGTGTAAGTAAAATCAGAGAACTGCCAGCTTGTCCTGAAGTATCATTAGCACTTCAGCAGATCCCTAATCCCCAAATTTCTCCTTTGTCTCAATGGCTTTCCCTGTTGACATCCTCTGATAATAAAGGATGCTTTAGAAATGAGATGTGGTCATGCCATGCTTTGCCTTGGAGCATTTTGTGCTCCATGCTCCCTGGCACAGGACACAAGATGAACGACTCACCTCGCTTAATGACCAGGGGAATCTTGAACTCACAGCGATGGTAACTAGAAAGTGCAAATCATAAAGCTATTAAAAAATGGAAGATCCAAAATAAATGTCACAGCACAAACTTAAGGCTCTTAATCACCAGTTCAAGGCAAAGTCACACGAATAATACAGAAGTCTTGATGCGAGCAGATTTAAGAAGTTTCATTTCCATTTTCTACAGCAAAAAAGGCATCAGCCTGGCAATGTCCTAACATCATTTCCTAAAGGACAGAAAAGGTCCTTCAGCACAATTACTCTGCTGTTACATAGAGTGGATGGAGAAATACTCAGTTTAGAGAACTATAGATTTCCCTAGCACTAATGCCAACTGCCTGAAAACCTGTTCATTTTCATCAGACATCCAGTCACTTGCTCCTTAACTCATGTTACTCCCCTAAAGACTTACACTTGAAAATATAAAGGTATTTAAAAGCAAAAATAAAATTGTTTTTTTTAAAGTGCTAATAATGATAGCTGAAACCTCCATGGGTTACACCAAAAACACTCGAGGGGAAAAAAATACTGGAACTCTATAAAGGTAACATAAAGTTTCCTTTTCAGGTGTCTTAAAATGCTCTTTAACAGATCAGTTCTTTACACTCACATGTTAAAGTTGTAATGACCAGGATAATTTGTATGCAGGACAAATTTCTTCACCTTGTGAGTGTTTGCATCAAAAAGAATATCCTGTTGAAGAAAAAAACAGAGACATGAAGCAATCTGAATCAAGGGAGGTTGCTTATCCCAAGTTAACCTGAAATTAGTTACAGGAGTACCTGTAAACAGTGATACATACCCATCTCATTGGAACCAAATGGAACTATGAAAAGTAGTATTTGAAAAAGAGACTATTTGTAAATTCAAATAAACACACTTTCTCCAGCACTATCACAACTGCAGTTGCATTTGCTAATGCTATCAAGTTTTCAAATGAGGTTTTGATTTACTGCATATTATTTACAGCACTGTAGACTAAAGCAAAATACCTGGAAGGAGTCATGAAGGTTTAATTACATCCCACAACTCGGCCAACTTTTATAATTAATTCTTTTATCTCAGTTCTGTGGGGCAGGAATGTGGATTTCAGAAACAAGAACTAGTGTATCTGTGCACCAGGCATGACAGAGGCAGAAAACTTGAGAGAATGCCAAGGTGCAGCCATAAAGAACCCTCCATTGACTGGTGGAGATGATAAAATATTACTGACTGAACCTGCAAGCACTAGAGAAAAGTCAGTTTTGTTCTTTTTATCCAGAGATTCCTAAGGGAGCAATCCAGAGCTTTGCAGTCTCTCATTTCTTACCTCCCTTGGCTTTCTGAAAGGATTGATTTGGCTACATCAAAACTTTACAGGGATTTATGGAAGCTTCCCACTCACCACTCCAAGTGTAAAATAATTGAAGAAGTAGTCATTGCACTTTGATGGGACCTGCTTATGGGGCGAGGGCGAATGGATTTTCATCTGCAAAAAAACATTTTTCAGATGCATTTAGTAACACTTTAAAGATGAATGCCATCAACACCACCACTACATGCAAACTGTCAATTCTCATTTGAAGCCCTTGTTCAAATATGTAAGATACAGTGCTTCATGACAGGGCCATCAGCTGCTTGCAGTGGCAAAACAACACATCCATTTTTTCTTTTTTAGTTACCCAAAATTAAGTTTACTCACATGATGCTATGTAAAAACTTGAGGAAAAGACCACAGCATATACTAAAGCTGTTTTACACAAACTGTAATTTAAAAATAGGCTGATTAAAAAATCAGCCACTTGCTGAGGCTTGTTTGGATTCAAAAGTGCTGCTATTTCTCACAGAATCAGTTACTGAAGATGGAAAAGATCTCTGAAATCAAGTCCAGCCTATGGCCTAACACCACCACGCTGGCTAGAACATGGTACTAAGTGCCATAATTATCAACTTTAAACTACTTTTAATGATGTGTGGGGGTTTTTGTGGGTTTTTTTGGTTTTGTTTTTTATTGTTTGTTTAAGATTTAAATATATTTGTATCCATTTAGCCTAAGAAAGCTTTTTAAAATCCAGTGATACAAAATAGCTCACCCTGGCCTACTCTGTGTCAAACAAAGCACTTAGAATTTGTGCTCCCCACAATTTTCACTTCACTGGCCTTGCAGAACACAGTGTGATGTGATGAAAGAGAGCCAGCCCCCTCACCTTATCTTCAGACTTGTAGAAGACTTTATGAGGAGACCCCAGGGTGCTCAAAACATCCTGGCAGGAATCACCAAAGTAGACACAACGTTCAAATACCCGCATCTTGGCATCAGCTAAAACACCCGGGCCACAGCCTGAGGAGTAAGAAAACAGGTCAAAAATCACTCTCCCCTATCAGAGAAGACATCAGCAAACCAACACCAAAAGCATTCCTCTAGTTATTCAGTGATACTTGTGCTGACTGTTGCACAGATCCCCACATCCTCATCTCCACCCCTGGCAATGTTCTGTTTATTTCCTTGTGTCTCATGTGAGTGTGACCTGTTTTCCCCACCAGCCTCAATTTGATCAGCTGCTGATCAGCAGTGAGTACCAGGAATTATTTATATCCTTAAAATATTCCACTTCAGCAGCTAGGGATGTACCTCCAGCTAAAAAAGTAAAGCCTCTGATGTGAAATTCTTCATCCATATTTACTGTTCCAGAAAAAAATGTATTTTTACTCAGTATTCCCAAAGCTTGTTAAATCAACAGCCCTGTACACTAACAATGTTAAAAATGGATCTTAGTGAATAGCTGTTACATGGGTGAATGGCTGACATCCATTCCTAGATGTTAAGAAATGAAAGATCTGAAGAGTCTGTGACCCCATTTGCTTTCAGGAATGCAGCATTATATATTTATGAGATTGCCTGCACATACATGAAGCAGTTACTGCAAAATGCTCTAAACACACACTTAGCTTTTCCCACTGTTTATCATTTATGCAGCCAGTTACCTGATAAAATAAACTGTAAGCATCTAACTGAGTCATCCTTGATTTCCCAAACAAGAGTTAGTTGAAATTAATACACTTGCAGAGAAGTTTGTGCTAGAGCAGGTGTGTAATATGCTCTATATAGGAGTTTCTCCAACCTTCAGCAAACCAAGAACAGTGCATGTCCAGATTGCCTCTGCAAGTTTTCATTTCAACATCAGAGATGTATTTTAATAATTTTTGTATTTATTGACATTTCATTTAAGTGTCCAATTTCTTAAAAATGTTTATATTACTATATTATAGCTAAATCTGTTCCTAGTACACAAGAGTATTTTCCTTGTCCTAGGCAGCTCTCCATTATCTTTCTCTGTAAAGAGAGAAGTAAAATAATTTGAAAACATCTGCTCCATTTTTTTTTTCATCGTTCTTTACTCTTCATCTTAATTTTTCTCCTTTTTAACTTTTGCATACTGGGAACACATTCCAAGTGTTTCCTCAGCTAGTAACCATAAGGGGTCAAAAGCCAATGAAAACTGTTTAAAACAGCTCAGTATCATTTCTTAAAATCATTTTCAAGTCTCATGATATGGTGACTAAACAAGATTCCTTTGCAGTCATCACATCTTTCCCTAACTTCTAAGCCTCTCCCTGTCTCTGAAAGCACACACAAGGAGAAGTTATTCATCAGCCTCTGTCACTCTCACTGCTGTCTCCATCAGCAGATGAAAGTGGACCTGAATTTAACGTGCAGTCTAAGACAGTGGCATTTATATAGTGTCTTTCTGGCATTTTTAAAAGCCTTTCAGAATTAATCACAAAAATACCACCATTATACTGGAATTACACTGGAATCTCAGGAAAAGCACATGTACACAAGGTTTCTTGATCTCTGTTTTTTTACAGTGATGTACCTGCATCTGGTTTTATTCCATACATAGACCTGGAGACAAATTCCATTTCTGCAAACAGATTCTAAGGACTCAGGACTACAGAGGACAGGGCTACAGCCCTCCCTCATTTCTCCAGGGCCTGAGAAATGGAGCAATAGGCAGATGAACAGTCACTGGGTTTTCTTTGGGTTTTGTTTCCAATAGTTCAAAATAACATACATAGAACACTTTGAAGCCACCTGTAAAATCACCAGAAATAACCTATGCTTACTTTCTACAGGTCTGTCACATTTTTTCCTGTGGAAAGCAACCAGATCCAGGGTTCTGAATGTCATTAATACCTGCAGTGAGTAGGCGAAGCCGTAAACCTGAGGGTCCGGTTCCATCTCTCAGAACATCAACATTCTCTGCATATACATTACCAAGGAAACAGCTGAGGGGCATCAAGGGAGCCCTGAAACCAATCACACAGAAAAAAAACAACCCGTGTCTAGTATTTGCTTAAGCTTCAAATTCTCCATTAAAAAGCTGGAAGAGAGCACATTAATTCTGGTAAAGCTGCATTTAACTCAGACTGAAGATTCTATTAAACACAAGGAGCAGAAAGATGTTCCCTCTTCCTTTTTCCCCAAACACAAATGCAGGACTTTTACTGCTAATGAAACAAATGGCTAGTTTCAAAAACTCCAGGAATTACAGAAACTGCATTTTCTGGCCTTTGGATACCTCCCTGTGATGACATCTCACTTCAGACTTCACTCAGGGAAAATGGAGGTTGTAGAGTTTTTAAAAGATACCTATTCCTTGAACTAGGTATATCCCCAAATGCAGCAGAAAAACCTTCTCTGGGATGCTCTCCCTGCTCTTGGGAAGCTCATCCATAGCCCAGAACATGATTTCAGTTTGAGCAGGTACAGAAGAAACAACTGTGCTGTTTTGCAGGAAATAGTTCTGATTTTAATTCAATTACAAAAATATCTGAGAAAACTGTAACAACACCAAGAAAGATATTTTCAATGGCAAGGCTGCTTTTTTGTGTGTGTTAGTTTGTCTGTGCACTGTAAAATTCACTTTTCTTACGTAATTTTCTCCTCTGTCTCAAAAACATGAGCTGAAGGTCAGGTTTTGAGCTCTCACACACAACAGAGCCCTCAGCAACTAACAGTGCTTTCCCTGAAGCCCACCACATGGGCACAGACAGTATTTTTCTGAGCTGCACTTACTTCTAATTAAAAGACAATGTCTGCATAAATAAGGTTTCCTCCCTTCTGAGCAGTAATCCACAGACATGTTAATGTTCTCCTAGCATTAAAACACAACTGTCTCTGCAAAAACTACCACTGGGTAAGTTGAAAGGAAGAATTTACAGAAATCTTTCCCATTTTTCCTTGAGTAGGGAACCACAGGAACAATGTTTTTCTTACATAGAGCAAAACATCAGATACTGAACAATAAATTCCTGCTTAAAAGACAACATAAAACAATACCAGAGAAACCATTAACCATATTAAAAGGCAACTATTGCCTTAGTATTGAAGCACTGATTAGCATGAAGATTAGTTTCCTCAGAAGGGCAAGTCCAGTCAAGTAGCTGCAAATGCAATGAATATAGGGTAGACCCTGCATATGGCTTAAGCCTGAACATATATATTTATGATTTTTGTGTAGTGAGAGATTTAAGAGACTTGGCAGGACCCTGCCACAACATTCACAGCACCAATATGCTACCAAATGACTGACTGCCTACACCAAGTTTGAGCTGTCTAGGGAGAGGTCACCAGTGTGCAAACAAAACAGAGAGTAAGAATGTCCTTGCTGCATCTCTAAATTAACTCCATTTCCTCCTTTACTTAATTAATTGATTTTCAAGCCCACTGAAGTAGTTTGTAACAGCCAAGCCAAGCTGATTTTATAGTGACATAAATCAAACTGGTGTTTGATTGTAAGGGCTGAGGACAACATTTATGGAAATCTGAAAGCAGCTGGCATCCAAAGGCACTCTGCACATCACCAGTTCCATAAAACTGAACTAAAAAAAAAATATCTGATTGTATTCAGCATTCACAAAAACCCTAAATAAACGAGAAGGCAAATCCAGTCTACTGGAAATGCTGAAAACACCATGAGCAGTACATACTTGGTGTCCTGCAGACTGTTCCCATTGTAGATGTACATCCGTTTCACAGTTGCACCATGTGGGATTTGCAGAGAGGCCAGACCATGGGCAAAGTTAGGCTGTGGATACACAAAATCATTCCTGTTACATGACACGTGGGACACTTCAGGTCAAATTTAGAAATTCCATTAGAAATACAGCAGATGCTTACCCATTCAGAGAAGTGCCTAACCAGTGACAAAAGGGAAAAGCAACAAAAACCCCTTCAAGATGGTGGTTTTGACATGGCAATTCATTTTGACATGAATTCCTGGATTCTGAAACACTATGGTTATCCACCAAAAGATGGCACCAGCCTGACAATTGGCTGTGGTGTTTATTGAGGATTCAAGGTTTCTTGGTTTAATCACTGGCAACCAGCAGTGTAAAAGTGTTTGTACTGATACACCCTATTTAGGTTTGAAGAAATTGGTTATTTTAAATGTAGAAACTCTTTTTTTTTTTCCTCTGCTACTGCATTCATTTTAGCCTTTTAAAGGCATTTTACAAACCAGTGAAAATGTCATCTGATGAATAAAGACTCATTCATTAAGTAGATTTTTTGGCTCTCCTCATGACCACATTCTTACACATACTATTCAGATAGGGACTTTTTGAGTGTTCTCATCAAAGAAAAAGCATGCTAAGGCAGACAGACTCATCCTACTAGTGTGCTAAAAGCCTATTTCTTTCAACTCTGAAGATGACAGGATCTTCAAGACTGTCAACATACTTAGCTGGCACTGGAAAAAAAAGAAACTAGCTTTGTGACAAGCTGTCAACAAAAACAAAACTATTATCCTGCTTTAGCAGGACACCACATAAGGTGGACACAAAAAGTTATTCTTTAAAAAAAAACAACTAACTCAGAGATTTTCACTGCTGAAGGTATTGAGGATGGAACTTCCTCTGCTTAGCAAATCTAGAGATGCCCTGATTTAAATTGTTTTTCTGATTTCTAACAGGAACATCTCAAAATACACCTTTCTAAAGCAGTCAGACCCTGTAGATTACTTTCTAACACACTTAGCATTAGCAGCAGAGAAATCTTCCTGACAAGCCATGGAAGTACCTGAGCTACACACACTTCATTCCTTAACAGAAAGAGTTTATCTGCAGCTAGTTACTAGCTATATAAAAAACTCAAGGTTTTCTTCATTGTTTTTTCATTTCCATAAGCAGAAATTACACTGCTTTGCTGACTAGTTTAGCATTCCTGTATGCTCCTCTCTGAATTTAAGGGATTGTGACAGCTTCAAATTTCATTTCACTCTTCTGTCTTTCCTAATGTTCTACCCAAAAGCCTCAATAACCAGTTGTTTTCCCTGTGGATTGCCTCATATTTCTCTGTTTTCTAAACTATCCTATTTCTACCTATTTATATTCCTGCAGAAGATTTCACCTTTAACTCAGTGCAAACATTTTACTAACCTTCTTTGAACAACTGGATGGAAGACACTGAGAAAGCAAAATTATTTTCACCAGTGTTCCAGCAGCTACAAGGACTGTGACACTCTCCCAAGAACCACATTATGTCTCACTCAAAGCATACTTGCACCAACCATTCTGTAACCATCCCTGTTTTTCACGTACACACAGATGCAATGGTGAAAACTGAGTCTAGCAGTTTTATTTTAACATCTTGGGAGTTCTAGGAAGCCCTGGAAGGAGCAGGGAGTTCTTGAGGAATTTGAGATACCAACTTGAGATATTTGTTCTGTGATTCCACGACCTTTGCAAATTTTCAGCCTAACAACTGACATTTCTTAAGAACTCAGATATTTCATTCATAAATTCCCTGGGAACCTTTGCATCCAAAGCAACTACTCTTTGTGAGTTTGGCTTCTATTTACCTTCCAGTATTTCTGAAACCAAACTGATCTTCACTACTGCTGAATAGTAACTTCCCTTGGTAAAGCCTCTGTTGTCTCACATGCCAAAGCACAAATACTAAAGTACCAAGCTGTGCCATAAAAATATGTGTCACCACTTTAATGGGTTTCTTCCACTTTGTTTTGGATCTTTATATGCTGTTTTTATTTTAATACCATACAACATATTGTTTTTAACTGATAAGCCTAGATAATACAGCTGAGAGCATTTCCATCCTCACAGAAAACACATTATATATAAGATTTTGTTAGTATAGGTGGAAATCACAGAAGACCTGTTCTTGTTTCCACTATAGACTGTGACTGCCAAAGATCTCAGAGGATGCAGCAGAATATTCAATCATTCAGAAACTCATCCATTCATTTGGTGAATATGCAAACAGGAATTGCAAGTAAAGCTCATTCCTTTAGCTTACTAAAAGCACTCATACTCAAAGACACTTAAGATGAAAACAGATTTGATGAACTCTAACCTAGTTCAGTTGTGTAACCACTTTGATGAGATTCAAAAATATCTGATAAAATAACAGCCTTCCAGTAGATTGCTTAATATTTACGTATTTGCACAGAGCATACTCTTATTTTTAGAAGATTCCTTTCAACAATAATTGCTAGCCCCAGTTCATGATGCAAGCAAAACCTCTAAGCATATGCCTGCTGCTAAAAAGAAGAAAATGTTCAACTTTGAAATGATTACATAGCACAAATAAGAGCACAGCTGAGGAGTTAAATTCCTAACAAATTACTGGTTTCTGTTGCTTGCAGGCAAGGCACATTGTAGGTGATATTTTACAAGTATCATAGAGGCAAAAAATGATTGCTGACCTCATACTTGGGAGTTTCAGTCCAGGAGTCTAACTGAAAAGAAAAGGACAATCCTCTGAAATTGAGGTGAAAGAGTTGTTCAGCTGAATTGTACACTAAAAGGGAAAAGAAAATAGAGTTACCAAAATAAACTAAGAATTCTGCAGTTCAGCTCTAACAGCACTTTCATCACCTCAGTGTGTTTACTGTATCTCAAGATAGGGGAGGAACACAACTACACAAGACACTAATAGTTTTCCTTCCAATTTGTTGCAGCAGAAACACAGCAATGAAAGAAAACTTGGATTGATTAAAGAGCTGCCTACCTAGGCCTCTAGAAACTAACAGATCCCTAATGATACAATTATACAATGTGACACTATCAATTACACCTTAATATCCTTGAAGTAAACAGCTACTATTAGTACAAAGCAGTTCTGTTCCTTGTTAGGTGAAACACTTGCCACAGATTAAGCAGAAAGTCTTCACCAAAGGAAACACTTTGGACAGACATCCGAGGCTATTTACAATCCTAATTAAAAATATCACCACCAGAACCACCAGCCCATCAATCAGCTGTAATAAATCAGTAATAAATCAGAAGAGGAGCAGCCTTCCAGCTGTCACCACATCAGGAGATGTCCTGATTTACTGTGACGAATCGCACATCATCAGCTATAAACAGCAATAAAAGGCATCCCAGTACTGTCACAAGACATAATGTTTCATGAGAATGGAAAGCTTAAAACCAATCCCAAGAGACTGGGAGCTTGGAAACAGCTTTGGGATTGATGCTACCAAACTTCAACCTGTGGCCAGTAGCTGCTGGGGGGAACAGGGTGTTCTTCTCACACATATGGTGCATTAGCAACACAGGTTGGGAACAGCAGAGGCAAAAACAACAAAGAAACACCTGAACAAGAGAAGATGCTTTCTTCCTCTTTGGTTCAATGGTCTCTTTTTTTCTTACAATTTTATATTTAAGATGACATAGCAAAGAGAAATAATGCATATAAATAGAGGGTCATTAACCCCTAGCCTTGCAAAGTATCTTTCCAGTGTTCAACCTGAGACATGTCACAAGGTATCTGGACAACACCAGACTGCTCAGGAGAGAAAAATAAATGTTGAGCAATAATCACAAAGCTCTCAAAAGTCATCATTTGCCTTTTCTGTAGCATGTGCTGGTTAAGAGCTTCCCTGCTTGCCACTCAAGAGGAAAATGTGGGGGGAGAGAGGGAAACATTTTGATCCGCAGGAAAATTACACAAATCTCTCTCATGTGATAAGTTATGATACATCTTTTCCAAAGCCCACAGCCAGCTGGAGAAGTGTTTTTCCCCTAGTCATGCCAAGTGTGATATCTGATTATACAAATCACAGCGTTTCCCATCCCTGAAGTATTTGTTGATGCTTTGGCTTAAAGGGCAAGGAATGCTTCTATCCTGAAGAAGTTCACTCATGTGTCCCTTCAGACCATGTCACAACAATGTGACTGAACAAGGTAAATATAAAAAAAAAAACAAAACAACCCCAAAAAACCTTATTTATTATACAGGTACCCTGCAGAGTAGTTCTGTACAAAATTGCTGGCAGGAGCAAAAAGACAGATTCTTTGCTGCTACAGTCTGGGTGAATGAAAGGGAGTGAGTTTGCCTTCCAGGAAAGTAGCAGAGTGTGACCAGCTGGGAAATTTTTCTGTAGAGAAGGATGGAAGAAAGCCATCAGCACCAGCAAGGCTGCAGAATGGATCCAGTTCTGACAAAAACAGGGAGATCCTAAGTCAAGTCTTCCCACTACGAAGCACAACAATTTTCTGGCACTGCAGGAGAGCCTGGGCAACCTCTGAATCTTTAGGAGTTCCAGAGCTAGAAGGAAGACAGGATGCTCCTGGCCTTGCAAGGCCACTGTGGCAGGAGGGAAGGATTTTTTTTTTATTTTTTTTTTTTAATTTTTTTTTCTTGTACCTCATGACTTCAGCTCAATCCCACATCCTGAAAGACTCAGAACAGGATGTGATTTCAAGAGAACCACTGGCAAGAGCAAGCACTTCCCAGCATGGGGGGAGAGGTCAGAGAATCATGGAAATGTGGGATAAAAGACTGGCTTGGATGAAGTTATTGACCTCCAAAGTGGTCATATTTCAATCAGCCCCATGACCAAGACACTCCAGCATTTCAAACTAACACTAGACAAAAAGTAATGAAGCTGGTTGCAATCTTCTTGATGATGCTTCATTTTTTAAAACCAGTGATTTGGCAAAACCAAAACTGTTTACTGACAGTGTCAACACAAAACCATTGCTAGCCTTTTGAAATATGTTTTGAAACTATCACTGTATCCTGCTGCAGGAAAGTTTAGCTGCAACCACCTTGGATTTAAGTGAAAGACAATATTTTGCTTGAAATTCCAGTGGAGGTAATGCAGAGACAACAGAACATTTTCAAACTTAAAGGACTTGCATCAGGGTTTTGGAGGAGTATTGGTACAGCAAAGAAATGGGATGGTTCTCTCACAATTCCATCAATGAAAACTGGCACTTGATACTTTTGTTGTATCAATAGAAAGGTCTCCCTTCCCACATTACTCTCCCCACCCCAGCTCAAATTTTCCTGAAAATTGCACCATCACCCTTCCCACAAGCTGAAAACTATTCTGGTTTTTTGTCTTTCCTGTTTCAGAAAACACAAAGAATTAAAAAAAAAAGATAAAAAACTTGCACTGCATGATACATTTCAAGCTGTTCATGACAGGCAGCTTAATACAGAGCAACTGCTCCTGCTGGATGGGCTAATAATGATGGAAGATACAGAATTCCCAGTGAGGAAACTGCATTAGCAAATGCACTTGTGAAATGGTAATAGAGGCCAAATAAATCCATTGTCCTATCTACACGTCACTGGATGAAAAGATGTTATGAAAAACTTTCCTCAGATGAAGCAAGTGTGCAAGTTTTCTTAACCAAGCATGAGAGGCACAGAAGCTTTGGCCATTTCAGCAAGAGAACACGTGGTGCCAAGCTCAGTTTTTAAGTGCTTGCACACAATTTTATGAAGTAATAAAACCTACTAGTGGTATCACAAGCAATGCTTCCAGCTGGGTATGCATTTTTATGGTTCATAATGCTCCAAGTTTCATTTATCTCAATCTGATACTCATCTACTACAGGCTTTTATGCACTGACACTGCTTTAGCCACATGGCCCTCCATAGTTAATTAATCCTGTCCTGTAATGTGCAAGAGATAGCCTACAGAGCACAGAGACAAAGCCTGGACAGGCAATGGCCATCAATCACAAAGAATGTTAGCCTGTTTGGGATCAGCCCAGCTACTGCAAACAGACTGGCTTCAGCTAAAAATAGAAAATGATGCTTTAAAAAGAGTATCTTGCCTATATGGCCTTAATCTTCTTTCTTGTTATGCCAGTTTGCAGCTCCATTTCTCGAAAGCTCCTGAGCAGATTAATTATAAATATCCCCTTCCAAGTTTTACCACTGACTTCATCACCTTACAACCCCCTGAAATAAACTTTCCATTTCATAGGTAAGAATGGAGCTTAAAAGATAGTATTTTTCCTGCTACAGAAGTGGTAGCACAGGAGTCAGAGTAGGTTCAGCCAGGTTCATTAATCTTGTCATGGTTCTGGCTGGCTCCACGTCCCTCCCCAGTGCTCCTAGTAACAGGAAGGAGGCACAGGGTGATGCAAACCAGTTACACACAGGCTCAGACTGGATCCTGTCCTAGCAGGGGTATAACCATATTTTCAGTGTGGAGCCTGAGCAAACACAGAGATCAGCTTGAACGTCTGTCTTTTCATGGTGTACTTAATGACACCTAAGACCTGATCATATGTAAGAATGTGTAAAAACAACAGCATCAATGACAAAGCTCACAATTTTCTGGTACTAGCAGTCCAACACAGATCAATGGTATCTGACCACAACATTCTATGCCAATGACTCCCTGTCTCTCTGTTTCACTTGAAGGAAGTCACAACTGAACTTACAGTACATCCTACACAACTCTGCTGTAAGAACACAACCCTCCTGGAGGACAACTTCAGAGAGTTTGGCAACAGAAGTGTCTAAACATTTCTCTTGGGAGACCTACAAGGAAGATGTCCTAGAAAGAAAACTGTCAATCTAGGTGTGCTTCAGATTCTTGGCAATATTTCAGCTTACCTCCTGGATGTGTTGCTCCAAATGACTGATCAATTTGTTCTATGGTTGGAGCAATTGCCTGAGAGTTAAAATGGACACCACTAAAAAAGGAAACACAAGAAAATGGAAGAGATGCTACAAATGTTTACTGACATTTACTGACATACTGACAAATGTTTACTTCATCCAAGATGGAAGGAAAGAGAAAACTGGTAATTTAACCAAGAGCTATGTTCAAAAAGGGGTAATTATCTACAGTCTTTTTTGACAGTTATTTTGTTTTGTTTTAACAAGAACGATTAAATAAAATGAATTTAGGATTAAAAACCAGAGAGAAACCCATCACTGTAAGCAAAAAGAAATCAAGAGATATCTAAGGTCACTTACCAATATTTTAACTTCACCTTAGTCAAGTCATAAACTTCAATCACCTGAAACACAGGAAACAGAAACATTACCATTCTTTGTACATTTGTGAATCATTACAGGGGCAAAGTTTTCATCACATGGCATGACCAGCTTGTGCTGCTTCCTCTGCTCCCTACCAGAACTCTGCTAGGATATGTCACATTGACAGAGACAAAACTCCAAAACTGCTTCAGCAACTGCACATCTGAATGTGAAGAATGAATTCAGATCCTGGGTAAACCAGCACTGACATACAGAAAGTAACCCCTTCACTAATATATCAGCATCTTGATTTCTGCAGAGTTAAGCAAGTCCAAAGGAAAGCAAAATTAGGGAACCCTCTAATGAATGCCAAACAGTAAGGAATTCACCACCAATTCCTTGGGTGTTCCTATGACCCCAGAGAATGACTGTGCAGGACAGCAAGCCCTGGCACTGATGGCACTGCTCTAACTTCTCTAGCTCCCCTTCTAAAGCAAAAGATGAACACAGCAAGGCTCAGCAGCAGTATTCCATTTCAATACCACATAAATAGACATCTAGCCATGCATTAAACAGTAAATCAGAAGAACCATCCCACAAAGAGTCAGAGCAAGCCATAATACCTAGCCTTGACATTTACTAAATATTTTAGACCTAACTGAAGGAGCTCCTCTCCCCACAGATAATATTGTATATGAGTCCTTTGTTCTGAATGAATACCTGCAAATGTGCACCTGAGATTGATTCCTATTGTTTTTATGTACCTTGAGGCTAGACTGGGCTAGGTATTATTATATCTACTATAATTATTAACCAGATAATTTTTGGTGAGTAACCATGGTCAAAACCAAGCTTCTTCCTCCCTGCATGTGTTCCCATGTCAGCAGGAAAATACAAAGAGCACATCACAACTGCTGTGAAGAAAAGGTAAAGCACTTTGTATTACTTTGTCCAGTCCTTCAACAAATCAGTGGCAGATTTAGAAAGGACTTACTCTTCAGCTAGAGAATAAAGCAGAATTCCTCCAGGAGCTTGCTACCAAACATGGCTTTAAAGACTAAAAATATCACCAGCTAAGAAGGAAGTTAGTTTTAGGAGATGCCCAGAAAATAACCATAAATAAAAAACTTGGAATGCTTAAACTACCCTACTGGAAAAAAAACCAAACCAAAAAACAAACACAAAAAAACCCCCCAACATTTAATGGGACACTGTTGACTCATAAGAAGTTGGAAGAGTTCTCAAGAAGCCCACACATGTCAGGATATAAGCAGCAAGTAAAGCACAAAGCAAGTAACAAATCAATGTTCTGGCAGAACCAGCATAAAGAAGAGCAAACAGTTTTTTCTTCTTAATAAATATACTTTGAATTATGGTTCTTGGAAAAAAATGGTTATTCAGTGTTTTAATTCAAAGGCAGTTTGACATGTTATGTCCTTTACTGCACAGCTTGTTAAAAACAAAGACTACTTTTATGAAAAACTAGGAATTACATGACAGCTTTTTAGTGACTTTGCACATCTTTTCCCCACTGAAATGTTTGAGTCTAGAGAAAACCATGCCCCACAAAAATGAGGTTTTTACCTCATTCCACCCTGAGAGCAGACAGACACTGATCTGCCATCAGCCCTCTTCCCACGATTCACAAAGAGGTCTATCCATGTCAACATTTATTTTAGTAAATAGAAAAAAAAAAAAAGAACAAAAATGGTAAAGGAAAAAACAAGCACAACTTAGCAAGGCAGACAAAACACCTCATGAATATAATGAAAGACATACTAAAGAAACACTGCAACTGCCCATAGCACTAATAAATGGTTTATTTTTTAAACTACACTGACAACAGGATTAATGTGACCCTCCTACGTGCAAAGGAACAAAACTAAGACCAAGAACTATTCAGTGACATGTTTACTACAGAGCCAGAAGGCAGCTGGTTTGAATGATTAAAACCTGATGTTTTGTCACACTCAGTGTTTTCATAATGACTACTGAGTCAAGTCTCATAAAAATGTTCAGGTATCTACTAACCAGCAAGAACAGACTAGCACTGTGAAATCTAACCCTTCCTCCACCTCAGAGTGTGTGAGACATCTTGTTACTAAATATCACAGTCGTATTTTCAGAACCAGGTCCTAATCAGTGCTAATCAGTGCTCTAATGAACTAACCTCTCCTGCAGTGTCTGGCTCCTGAAATTGCTGGAGGCTGCACTCAAGCTTTCCTCCTCTCAGAGGAAGGGAAACAAAAGGGAGGAAACTTCTTGGGAACAATGCTGTAGCAATTTTAATTTTTTTTTTTTTTTAAAAAACAACTTTCAAAACACATTTTAGAGAAAGGTGAAAAGAAAAGCTCTGGCACAGCCCTGAAAACACTGGGTTGCCAGACCCTCAAAAACTGTTTGGAGATGGAGAGACATGGCATATACTTGTTACAGCACTTCGAAAAAACACTATACCACTGCCACATCCCAAAAAAACATCAGTGAGCAAGCCATGCACTTGAAGTGATTACATCCATCTGACAAGATTTTTTTTCTCAATATACTCTATTGAAAAAAATTAGATTCACACTTGCAATATGAATAACTGAGTTCTAAACCTTAAAAAAAATTAAAATATTACAGGAATGACTTTATGACCAAAAACTTCCAGAAGGCACAGTGAAATCTGACAAAAATAAAAAGCTGAGCTCCATCTGAGCTCCATTTAAACTGAAAATTGTTTAAAATGTGTATTTTTAGTTAGTATAAAAGAGATTTTGAAGAAAAAAAAAACCAAGCCAAACATACTATGGTGATGTAGGTTACTACTAGAGAAATAAAAACTTTTAACAAGTACTATTGTAGGTTGCTCTTCAGCAGTTATATACATACACACATTCACAGTATATGAAGAGCTCAAGCTTCAGATGATGTGTGTTCAAAAAAAATGAGATGTGCACTTCAGGACAGGGTTTAGTGGTGTTGAGCTGCCTTGATTGGACTTGATGACCTTAGAGGTCTTTTCCAACCTGAATGATTCTGTGATAGGGAACAAGGCTCCACATCCCAGTGCTCCACCACTTGGAGGCATGGATGTGAGCACCATGTACCAGATTTACCCAAAGGGTCAGGGTTTTTTTAGTATCACTTTTAACCCCACATTTTTGCTCCCAAGTGTGAAGCAGCAGGGCAGGAAGAGAAGCACACTGGCACCCAATTAGCCCAATCAACACACAGTGGTCACAGAGCAATTTAAACACACCAGGTGAGAACCACACTGGTAATCCTTCAGCAGAGCTGGTTCTGCCAAATGGACCACCCTGAATAACTAAGGCATTACATAGATATTTAAATATTTCAGTTAAGAAAACTTTTTTTGTAGCTTTTCTTAAGAAAGCTTTTTTTTGTACTGTTCTCATCACATCTTCACAGACCCAGTCACCCCTGTTGTATGGATGGAACATTTTTCTAACAGATTTTTGGCAAACATAAATGCCTCAGGAGGTCAGTGACCAGTCTGCCCTTTATTTTACATCTTTATGACACAAAGCATCCCAGAGAGAGAGAGAGAGTTCAACACCTGGGCACCTAAAAGCACAGAAGTAGCTGGGCTGAGGACTTCAATGTCAAGAAAAAAACTCATCCAAACCAAACTGAAGTCAGTGCAGGAGGCAGCTGCTTGTAACTCACCACCCCACGAGAGCTCTGTAAACATAATTCACCTGGAATCTGAGAACAGAGGGAAGTAACTTAACTTTCAGCACAGATAAAGGAAACACTGTCTGGTTTGCATCTACCAACAGACTGCAAACCCTAGGCTTAGCTTTGGTAATGGGCTTCTGCAGCTTCTGCTGCAACTTGGAACAAGATTGGCAGAGACTGCACTGGACCACCACAATCCAACAGCACTCTGAAAATCCCCAGAAGTATCTTAATCCTAAAGAAAGATTTAACCCCTCACTGAAGAATTGCAGTTTGTTATCACAAGAACACATTGTATATGGCAAATTAAATGTCTAAAAACCCCCACATACTTGTGCTCTGTTAAGTGTCAATATATCCCAGGGTTTTGGTTTGCTCTGTTTTGTTTGCAGGGTGTTTTATTACCTTAAGTCTCTGATTGAAAGCATCAAACAGCAGTTTGATTCCATCCTGAGTCAGGTTAAGGATGAGGTCATGGCTAAGAGGTGACTGTAAAACAAGCAAAAAAACAAGCTGTAAGGCTTTTAATTTTAAGGCTTCTTTAAGATACACATCAGTGTGTAGGTATAAAGTGGTTCTTTGTTAAAACTAAGCTGCCTCAGAAAACCACCACTTCTTCCATGAATAAAGCAGAAAGAAAAGAAATTGGGCCAAACCTCTCAACCCCTTCAGTTTCCTTCTGAAAAGAAATAGAAGTGCCTGTGTAAGATCTGTGCCCTGCAAGAACTCCCAAGAGGGCAGCTGTCCATTACTTTAAGTGTAGGGGAAAAAATAAAAAAATCACAAAACAAACAAAACCCACACCTAGAAAATTAACATTCCAAATTCAGCAGCAGAGACATCACTGAGGAGCAGCCTGTTGCTCTCTTGGGGCTCAAAAATAACAGCCCATCTCCCCAGAACTTGCATCAGAACCAAGTGTACACTTGAAAAAATGATGGTGAGAGGGCTTTACACTTCAAAAATCAAAGGCTGTCACAGTCTTCTTCAAGCTTCAAAAGGAAGCTTCAAGCTCTCATGTTGTGAATTAAGGTTTCCTTAGTTACTGTGAATCATAAAAACTAGAGGCTTAATTTGCAGTCTGCTGGAGTCAATAGGAGACATTCCACTGGCATCACTGGTGTCTGCAAAGGCTCCAAGCCAGCCCTGTCTGCTGTGACCCCATGGAAGCTGCTCACTCCCTCCTGCACTGTTACAGTCCACACCTGCATGGTCAGACAGCTCCAGTTCTGCTATTTGACTGTATACCACCTAGAGCACCTTTGCTTGTAAGAGCTCTGCCCTCCCAAGCTATCTCCTCAGAGGAGGAAAAAAAGGCTGAATGACAGCAGGAACCAATATTCCTGCCCTAGAAATGCACCAAGCAGTTATCTAGCAAAAGAGAGAAGGGGGATGGGACACCTGGGGCATCCACAGGCTCCTAATGTGGGCAGCCACACCAAACAGCCCTTTTTATGAATTAAGCATAAGCTATCTTGAAAAGGTTACTCTCCCCTTTTCTCTACTGGGAGAAGGTCTGTGTTTTGGCATTCAGAAGTTCTAATTTCCACCCTATATTTTCTCACCTCTACTCTCACATCAGCACTGGTCTTCTAGCCTGGAGACTTTTTGTACATCCTCATGAGCACCTCCCACACCCTCTATTTCAGTGATAAGAACCCAGACTTTACACCATCAGGTCCAAACATGCCCCAGGGCTTTCAGTCCCCTGTGATGTAGATTTCCATTCCCCTTGATCACTCCAGGAGCTTTTCCAGGAGAAGGTTCCACTGAAGCCCAACTTTCTTGAAGACCAGCAATCTGGCTTGCCAGCCACCTTCTAACTAAAACCTTCCCAGTGCTTTGCACAATAGCATCCCTACTTCACTCATGCTGGCAAAATTTTGACTGTGCATAATGCAAGCAGCACTGCAATGAAGCCATGAGCTGAGATAAAACATCTAATGTTTGATCCTGTCTATTTTTAAATGCCTTCTAAATCTAATTTCAAAAGGCCATGCATAGAGAAAAAAAAAAGTGTCACGTTGCATTTAAACATACCAAGAGAGTTGTTCTGATTTGTATATGCTCTGCTTTTCACTGGTTTCTAAGCAGAATTTTCTTAAGGTTATTCCAACATTAATGAGAGCATTAAAAGGACTTCTGAGTGGGTGAAAAACAAAACAAAACAAAACCAAACCACACCACAACAAAAAAACCCCACCAACACATCTGAGGAAAAGCTTGGTGTTTCATACAGCAAATAGCTTCTGCTCTATGCTGGCATGTTTTCTAGTAGAAGAAAAGTTTCAAGGGCACAAATTGAGTTCATGTGACTTTTATTGCACCAAACAGAACCTGGGCTATGAAAGATGATGCCAGGAAGCAACAGCAGAGTCCTTCCTGAAGGAAGGAACTCAGATGTGCAGTTACACTGCTCATTACATAGAGCTGCAGGAACAACTGTTATCACTGAACAATGTCACCAAGAGAATCCAGAGGAAGAGGCTTAGGAAAACATACAATGGTAAATAAGTACCCCCCTTATACTGCCCAAAAGGGAATTAAAACACTTCAGTGACAGAAAGGGCTTCATCAAGCTTTTTTGGCAGTTTGGGCAATTCATTTACATCCAGTTAAAAAGAGAGCTGTGGGCAGATGTAATTGCATTTAATTGTCAGAAATTTTTGAAAGGAAGTACTTGCTGCTGGACTTCCAGGATCAGAAATTCAGTGTTTAGATGCAACAGCTTTAAATAACATTCTGATCACTTTCCTCAAAGGCATTCATTTCAAAAGAAAGCAGACAGACATGAAGGCTGTTGAGGTATAGTTGAGCTACAGAAAAGTTGGGCATGGCAAAGTTTATTTAAAGCTTTGAATCTTCTAAGTGCAGCAGCAGCTCTTTGTGCTCAGCTGCTAATGAAGGACATCATGTTTTGCACGAGGGTGAGGATATAGCCAGGCCCTGAGCAGCATGTGGAAGCAATCACACCAATACAGAAGCTGAATCACAATAAAATACAGAAAAATATCCACACAACTATTCCACAAAGTTGAAAACTACTATTTTGTTGGACTATGCAAATGTTAGAAACTTTTTTACATTTATTACAGTCTGGGAAGAAAAAACTTAACCTCCCCCCACTGCAGACAGGATAAAAATTCAGTGTACACAGTCAAGCACAGTGTAACTCTCAAAGTGATGTGAAAAGCCAAGCAGTGGTATACCTTGCTATCTAGCACTGGAGCACTAATCCTCCTGTGATTCTATAAACTTAAGAGGAATATAAATCTCATTTTTTTTAAACAAACCTAGAAATAATTCTGGAATGTACTGTGGGAAGAAAAACTAAACCTTCTCCAAAGCATACAAAAACCAATGAATGCATTCACTGCCAGGTGGGTGCTCCTGTGCCTTAAAGTATAAGAAGCCAGATTTCCAGTTTGCAAGTCAATCAATCAGAAAACCCATAAATCTACACAAAGGGAAACAAAAAAATGCTCCCTCATTTAATTACATAAAACCACATATCCAGCACTAATTCCCAGAGTTGAGCTTGTTCCTCAGCCACTCAGCATTCACTGCAAATGCATGAGGCTTCCATCACTATTTTGATCCAAACTGATAACCTAGCAAGACTTTGCCTTTTTCCTGCAGTCTCCAACATGTAGATATCACCTTCTGATAATACGTTTGGAGAGTCACAATCCTCCTTTGTCCCACCTCCTCCTCCTTCCAAGTACAGGTGGGTACATAACACATTTTATTTGATCCAGCAGAAAGGTTTCACTTCTAATCCATTTTATGAAACTTAAAAGTATCAGGAACTTAAAGCTTAGTTATGGAGAATGATTAAACCCTCTAGAGCTGGTTTAAATTATTGCATCCACTTTCTGCAGACAAAACTGCAGATCTGGAGAGAGAGTGTGGAAGCTTTTTCAGGAGGTTCATCACCACTGAACCAGGCAGGAAAGAAAGCAATGAGTGATCCATTACTGAAAAATTCTGCAGTGCTTGACAACAATAATGTAAAAAAGACTAGAAATTATCCAGCTCATTACAGAACAATTACCTTCTTAAAGTAAAACCAATAGTATCCCACCACAGTGTACACAAAACTGACACCTGTTAAACCACTGAGGATTCTTCCATTTGCCAGTTCTAAAAGCTAAACCTCTGATGAGGTGGCAATAATTTAGTGTAATTCATACAATTCTTAAAACACAAGTTGCCAAGCTACAGCATCATGATACCCCCCCCAACACCTTAATTTTGGGACACAAGGAAGTGAGTGACCCAGGCAGCCACTCACCTGCTCACTGTAGAGAACCTGGACGTTTTTGATGATGCGACAGTGTTTCTGAAGAATTGCTACAGCCTGAGCCAAGGGCATTCCTGCAAATAAAAAAAAAATAAATAAAATAAAAAAAACCTCGACCAACCAACTGCATTTCTTTGGTTTGAAGCCCAGCTAACAGTGTTTTCAACAGCAAGGTTACAGATGAGGTCACAAAGCAGTCATCAGCAAACAGTAGATCCCAGCAGAAAGGTATGCAATCCATAAACAAGCCAGCTTGACTCAGGGTATCAGCACAGGCCTGGGCTTGGGAAACAGAAAAGTCATTGTTTGTCTACCAGTGTGTCAGGCATCTACCAAAAAAAAAAATAAAAAAAAAAATCTCTAGCCACAAAATTAAACAGCAAAGTTCAGTCAGGAAAAAAAAAAAACCACAGATCTTTCTACCATCCACGTCCAAACTCTTTTTGGGGTGAAAAATCTGGTAAGTGAAAAAACAGCCTACACCAAACTCCACAGTGGCTGGAGAACTCCTGTACACATTCAGGAGGCTCCCAGGCTGCATTTTATGGCATAGCCTTTATTGAGTTTGATAAGCTACTGAGCAGAAGCAGATAGCTACAAATACTAGAACAGAGCAATGATTCTCCTCAGACCTCACAGATCACACTGGCTGCTGATACAGCTGCTTTTGTGTCAAGGAAGGAACTTTATCTTCTCAGTTTACAGAGAAGATGAACATACTAAACAATTTGGTTTAACTGAAGTAATACACTGAATATTCATTCACCATCCATCACCATTTCACGGGTGCTTTTTTTGTTGGTTTTTTTTCTTCTTCAGTGTATCTTATCTTTACAGCTCTAAATTTTTGAAAGCAGAATGAAGCAGCTGATTCTGCAGAAAGAACAGCACCACACCATCTCAGCCTTTATCACACTTAAAACCTTTGTTGCCTCTCCAAATGAAATGTGATAGTGTTCCTGCATTCAAAGTAGGCATGTTATGAGCTCATAATTGTGAGGCTTTATTTCCCTACTAATTGCTGCAAGTCAATTTAGATTTTTTTACCCACCATCTTATATGTGTTCCTTGCCCCATTCTTCTCTAACTCATCTTTAAACACTAAGAAATTTGCCTTGATTAGGGAGAACTTACCACAGGACCTACACTTTTATTTAGGTAACAGCTCAGGAATTTTAATTTTTACTTACTAGCTACACCTCTCAAAATCAGACTGTAGATCACATTCCAAAGCACCTTTTAGACATTATTTACAGTCCCAAAGAGAAAACTCTGTCTCTGTGTACATATGATGCATCACACACACACACCTAGATTACCAAAGATAGCACTTTAATGTAATACTAGCTTAACACTGAAAAAAAAAACCCAAAACAATCCTGTTATTTTCAGTGGGGCACTAAGGCACATGCCTGTTTCACCCATACATTACAGCTTTCCTGCAGTTATGAAAAAAAAAAAGTGTAGAACTACACTGATTAAATTTCTAAATACCATCCACAACTGCTTCTGTGAAACTGTTTTTTCACATTAGCCCATAATTCTGGAAACAGTTGAGTTTTTTTCAGCTGCAAATTATACGCCAGAAGGTAATATGAAATCAAAAAGAAGTCATTATTTTAATAACAGTAATAAAAACCAAAACACAGCCACACAATAAAGCAGCACTGTTTCCTTTTATCTATTGCAGTTGCCTTGTCCTCTAAACAGCTGAGTTTTTAGGAGACAGTTATGTATTAGATAATATTTTCAAAAGGGAACAGAGACATAAATAACAGCAAGAAGTTAAGATTAAAGATGCTGCTGTGGAAGTTTGACAGTGTTTAGCTTAGTACAAACTATGATTCAAAAAAAAAAGTGACATTTAGAAGTATAACACATTTTCAGAGCCTCAGTGTCAGCATTTCCAGACTTGCAGAGGTTAGGCCATGAGCTCTTTAAAACAAAGAAACAAAAAACCCAAGTGGCAAAGCTCAAGCCAAGCCAGGAAACAAGGTGACAGAATCTACATGCCTGAAGTAGGTAAAGTTTCAGTAAAAAAACCTGATGTGGTTAAAAAAAAAGTGCACACAAACACGAAGTTCAGTTTGTAGCCTGATGTAAACTGATGCAATCTGGGGTTTGTAAGAGTGCAAACAGATGGCTCATGTGACTCTCTTACTCAGAGCTTTCTCAAGCTGCAAGCAAATGGACAGGGACAGACTTGGTGCAGTTTTCAGCAACTGGGAATCAAGGAGATTTTGCCAGACAGCTGCTTAGCAAAACTATAATGAGCAACTGAAGTTCCCCAGGAACCTAAAACACACCCAGAGGAGCCAGGATCATCCCTTTGCCTCCATGAGCAGAGAGACAAAGGAAAAGTAAAGGAAGAGTTATTTTTCCTCACCCTTGACACACACACACACACAACATCCCCTTTTCCTCAACATTCCTCAGCCCTTGCAGCCCAAGAGGAAAACAAAGTATTCTTTTTCCCCTGCTCACCAGGCTGGGGTAAAGGGAAAGCAAAAATGGTTTCCAGCAGATCAGAGAGTCAGACATGGCAAATAACACCCACAAAATTCAGCACTAGGACTCTCCTACCATGGAATTCCCCCCTTTTCTATGTGCTAGAGCAATTCCAGGGACACGAGGCACTCCTTGCACATCCTGCAGGTCATGAACAAGGTGGCTTGAAGCCTTCATCTATGCTAAGACTGTGTGCCTTGAAGAGGGAGGGTGTGGAGGAGTGAATAAAGATTGAAAAAAAAGAAAGCTAGAAAATCCCAGAAAAGATTAACTGCAAGACAGTAAATAAAGAGAAGTGAAACTTAGTAGGAAAAGAAAGTATGAAAAGTGAGAGAAACACAATTCCTTAGAAATTATACCTCTCCAACACTACTAACACAGCTACAGGCATTACAGGGTAAGGATTTAATTGTTCTGCTTTAAAACAGCAGGAATGTGGCCCAAGAGGTGCAGTGACACAGATATCTAATTGAACTCAAACCTCAGCCTTGGTTAAATTTTTTAATGCTCTGCTCACACAGTGAGTCAACACTGAAGGCAGAAACAGAATCCAAAAAAACTCATGTAAAAAGTCTCCCTGGCATTTCCCCTCAGTCATCTCCGTTGTGGGCACAGGACTGGGAGGCAGAGCCAGCAGCAGTTCAGGAATTAGTTCTGTCAAGAGCAGGTCCCAAGACTAAAAGAGACCAACGTTGGCAGCTAGAATCCCAACCAGCTTCATCAGCAGGGATACAGTTTTCATCCAGCTCCTCTGGCACAAGACAAAGTTAAGTGTCTTAATACCTAGTCAGCCTCCTGCTCTATCCCAGCAGGTCATGCTAATTATATATTAGACTCATCACGTGGTGGCTATGTTTACTCCAAGAATTACAGCTGAGTTTCCTCCCTCTCAAGTCTACGCGTGTGCTTGTGTGTGTATACACAGGCAGAGGCACCAGGACATAATTTTTTAACCATGAGGTTGCATTAATGGACTTCTTTGGGGGGTTCCTGGGAACACAGTAAACATTTTCTCTCCTCCCTGGTTTTGTTTTTATAGAGGGAAAGCCAATACAACAGATTTGTGAAGACTGTCAGGGTTCAGAGTTGGGAATTACATTTCTTTTCCAATAAAAGAGGCACTAGAGCATCACAGAATGTCAGGCAGAGCTGCACAGTAACCTGCCAGCAGCCCAAGACCACCAGGAGTTCAAAGGGTGGGACCCAAGGTACTATAATTAGCCAAAAAAAGCCATTCTCACCCTCCCTGTGACCAGTTGTATTTGACTCTAAAGTCACAGCCTCCTAAACAGTCTGATGGGTGCCTTACAAACAACTCCAGAGCACAGCACCAACTCCTTTGGTGGAACTGCAGCTGCCTTGCAGTTGTTTAGAAGGAAGAGTCTGTCCCTTTGTTGTCACAGGTATCAACAGCAGAAGTTTAAGTCAGGTCCTGGCAGCCACAAATGGCTGTCACATTGTTCACAACAGCCAAACCCCCACTGCTGTTAGCTGTGCTTAAAAAAAAAGAGCAACAGCACAGACAGAAAACTCTTGAAATTCGAGTCCAAGGCTGAGATATTAAATAACCACCCAGAAGACACACCAGCAGAAGCATTTTCTGAGAGTTTTAAGGACTATCAATATCTGCTTGAAAGCACAGGTCATCTGAACAATCCACACCAGCTGAGTTTCAGCAATGCATTTAAGTGCCCTGGGCTGAGCACCAGCCAAATTTCCATCAGCTGAGGGAAGGTTCTTTCTCATCAGAGTAAATAGAGCAGTAGCTGGTCAGGAAGGGCCTCCCAGGAGGATGGACACGTTAGAACCACTGGGAGGAGGTTATCTCATGTGAAAAAAAAGACCTCTCAGAAGTTTGCTTTCTCCACTATAGTGTTGCAACCCATCAGCCACACAAAGAAATTGTGAAACTTGTACAGAAAAGCAGAGTATGAGTGATAAGTGTTAGCATGCAGCTGCAGATACTGGTTATCACCCCACACACACTCAGATGGCAATCAGCACACCCATGTCTCCTCTTTTAAGGGGTTATTTGGAAAGATTACCAGTCCCAGATGGCAAAGACAAGACAAAACAAGGCAAACAAGCAGTAGAAACCACACAAGCTGATAAACAAAGCAAAACCCAGCACGCAAAAGTTAAAGGTTAGGCTTTATGCTAGAAAAGAATCCTCAGAGCTCCTACACTGGCGTTTTAGTAACAAAGGTGAGCTTGGATTCTCTCTTTTGCTCTCCTGAAAGCCCTGGGAGAAGCCTGGTGAGAGCGGGATCCCCATCTCCCCCGCACCAGGGCCCAGGGGCAAGCTCGGAGGGGTTGGGAGGGGAGGACAGCCACTTACCCAAGGTGAACTCCCATTGCTCGTTCCCCAGAGACCGCTCGGGCACCACCTCCAGATCTAGCATTGGCTCAGGTAGCGCGGAGGCCTCGGGCTGGCAGGGCAGGTCACCCGGTGGCTGCGCCGGACCTCTGAGGGAAGCGGGAGGGAAGGTGGCAGCCCGGCCCTCTCCTCACACACACACACACAGACACAATCCCTTCCTCCCGGCCACCCCCAGCCCCCCGGCGAGCAGCGCCGAGCCGGAGCGGAGCCCCCAGAGCCGGGCTAAGGGGGGGG
>JAAWXA010000018.1:2526565-2577247 GCA_038090715.1 Florisuga fusca | reverse complement strand
CTGCCCGGGGGGGGAGGACACACACATATACAGAGGTACAACCTCCCTGTCACCCCCACGACGGTAATCTCGGGCTTTAAAAAACAAACAAAAAACCAAAAAAAACCCCAAAAACCCCCACAAACCAAACCAAACAAAGAAAAACCACAAAAAAACCCCAAACAAACAAACAAACAAAAAAAAACCAACCACGCAAACAAACAAAAAAAACAAACCAAAAAAACAAAAAACAAAACAAAACAACAAAAAAACCAAACAAACAAAAAAACAAAACAAAACCAAAAAAAACCCAAAAAAACCCACAAACAAACAAAAAAAAAAAAACCACCCCAAACCAATCCAGTTGGGTCCAGTTTTTCCAGTTGCAAAGCCAGGGTGGGGGAAAGAGTTAAGGAGAAATTAGTCAGTGGCACGAGAAAAGCTCCCGGAAGAAACTCGGGAATGAGTCAGTAAGGAAGAAAGCAATGAGGAAGCCATTAGCTTTGCACATGAGAAAGCCACCTGACACCCAAGGGTTCTGTCCCTAGATAAGTCCACTTTGCCCACACATGTGGTCACCATACGTGAAGCTGCTTTGCTCAGACCCAGGAGACCCCATGAAGAAGCAACCAACACCCCTGCAGCAAACGGGGATGAGGGAGCTCTCCCAAGATGCCAAGATGCTGCCACCACCTTGGGACAGTCCACCTCAGCCCATTGCTCGTTTTCACAGCTCTGATATGAGTGAAAAATGAACAAAAGAAAGCTGAAGGGTACACGGGCACCAGAGTAGGGCTGCTCCAGTGATGGGAAATCAAAAGAGTTCAGCAAGTCTGGATGTAGCTCTAATTCCGTCTTCTGGAAGGATGAGGCTCCAGGAGGGCCACCTGGGAGGTGAATATTTTCCACTTTCATTTGAGGGTGGGGGAAGAAAACCCTCTCTCATCTGTCCCCCTCTCCTCTGCTCTCCTTGGGGCAGTGATGCCATCATCCATGTGCTTCCATGTCCCTACGTTGTCCCATTGAGGGTCTAACATGCCACAGGGAGGTGGAAAATACCATTTATGAGAGCCCTTCACACAGCTAACCACAGACGTTTGGGTTTCCCATATTTAAAAACAAAACAAAACAATATTCCAGCTTTCCAATTTCCACTGCATCTCTCTCCTGCCAGCAGCCTCACATTTGCACCTGATGCTCTGCCTTCTCCTGGTGTCACCAGCAAACACACCATCTTCACAAAGCCCAGTGTGCTCTGGAGACCCTGGCTCTCATGTGGAAGAGCAGTAATTTGCTTTTTCCTCCTTCCAGGGAGCTTCTTTGCTCTCTCAAACCCAGCACATGCAGGTTTCCAGGGGCAGCCCAGGCACTCTCTGGCAGGGGGAATCAAAGCATTAAAGAAGAAATCCTGATCATGCTGAGGAGCAGGACCTTGGCCACGTTCTGCCCCCAGTACCTGTTCCTTCGCATCCCTCCTCAGGTCACTGAGCTGTCAAGGCAGGACAGATTTTAATGTACATGGTGTGGAGCAAGCCTCAGGGAAATTAGCTTTCTCTGGAAGTCAGCTGCATGTCACTCTATTTGTTATTCATGCCTGGCTTGCCTTTTTTTTTATTTAAAAAAAATCCAAACACAGTGACATCTTAATACACTGAAAAGCGCAGGGGTGCTGCCAATTATTCCTTTTCCTTCCAGCCATCTGACACATCTTTATAGGCTCAGGAAGAAAAATTAGCCTTTTCTTGCCCAGGAGCACAGGCTTATCCCTCAGCACCAGTCACCCATGCTGCTCCCTGTCACCATATATACATAGATACATAGTGGGACATCCTTTTGAGGAAAACAGCTGGAAATCTTGCTTACCCCTTTAATTTAATGGGGCACGAAGCACACCCCAACACCCACTTTCAGAGCACCACAGAATGTGAGGGGTTGGAAGGGACCATCGAGTCCAATCCCCCTGCCAGAGCAGGGTCACCTCCAGCAGGTCACACAGGAACACTTCCAGGTGGGTTTGGAAAGTGCAGAGGAGACTCCACAACCCCTCTGTGAAGCCTGTGCAAGGCCTGCCTCACCCCCACAGTGAAGAACTTTCTCCTCATGTTGAGGTAGAACTTCCTATGTTCTGTCTTAAACCCATTATTCCTTGTGCTATTACTGGCCACCACTAGAAAAGAAAATAAATACATCCCAAGTCACCAGAAGGCACAAACTTTCCCCAAGTCTTTGTGCACCCTTGAAGATGAGCAGCCCAGGGATCATCAACTCTGTAGAGAGGCCGGATACCTCCCTGGGTCACCTCCATCTCCTCTTGGCACATCCCTCCCCAGCTGCCTCCTTGCCTGGTTGGAGATCCAGCTCCAAGATGGGGTTTTGAGTCTTTTTCTTGGTTTGTTTTTTTTTCCCCGGATGATGACAACTTTTATGAAAATTCCCGGCTCCCCCAGCACCTGTTCTGCTCCAAACATGACCCTCACCAGCCGGGGATGTGTCTGGCGGTGACGGTCTGGGTTTTTTACATTTACATTTACATTCCAACTTAACAACAATCATCAAGCTTTGTGGTGGGATCAGCAGCTGTAGGGAAATACTGGCTTTTTACTTGACTTTCCTAATGACCACACGTCTGTAGGGATATATTAGCAGAGAAGAGCTGGGCTTTGCGAGCCGGCTAGTCAGAATAAAGGGGAAAATTTGCAAATGCTACCAGGAGGGACCAAAAATCCTCCAGGGCTTGCGGGAGTGAGGAGAAGCAGCGGTGAGGGCTGACTGGGAAGCCGAGCTGCCCTCTCCCGGTGAGACCTCACAGCCACACCAATCCCGAATTAAGGAATTGATTCCAATTAATTACACACCAATTCAGGAAATCCACCTGCGGCTGCCCGGAAAAATGGACTGCAACCAGACCCCAAACTTGGCCGGGCTTTTTCGGTCGGGGTAAAAGCTAGAAAGCTCTTAAGTTGCACTTACATTTCGGAGGTGCCTGTCCCGCTGAGAAGCTTTGGCTTTGCAGATAGGAATGTTTCCAATCAGCGTTTGCTGCAGGGCAAGGATGGAGGGTGGGGGTGCCTGCGCCCCGGGGGGAAATGCTGGCACTCTGAGGGAGGATTTACCCCACAACCAAACGATTTGATGCACCGAGTCCCACCCGAGACACAGCTCACGCAGAGGGATGCTGCGCCCTCCATTCCTCGGGGACCGGGGCTGGCAGTGCCCTGGCCCTTCCTGGGGGAGACCCTGGCTCCGCTTTTCCCTGGCTCAGCACTTCTCCCTCCCTCTCCTGCGCTAAGCACACCCTGCCGGGATGTTTTCAATCACCCAGAAGCCCGCTGGAGCGGTGGGCAAGGTTAACAGGGGCAGAATGTGTAGCGGCAGCATCCTTTGGGGGGAGAGGAGCTGCTCTGCCTGCGGATGCTGCAGCCGAGAGCTGGAGGGGTAGAAATTTGGTGTCTTTTCCAGCAGGCTGGTTACCTGCACTCGAAGTCTCTGGTGTGCTGTGAGCCTCACCCAGAGATCACAGAATCATAGAATTGGCTGGGTTGGAAGGGACCTCAGAGATTACCAAGTCCAACCCTTGATCCACTACCACTGCAGTTCCCAGCCCATGGCACTGAGTGCCACATCCAGTCTCTTTTTAAATGTCTCCAGGGACGGCGAATCCACCACCTCCCTGGGCAGCCCATTCCAATGCCTGATCACCCTCTCCATAAAGAAATTCTTTCTAATATCCAACCTAAATCTCCCCTGGCACAACTTGAGATCATGCCCTCTTGTCTTGCTGATAGTTGCCTGGGAAAAGAGACCAACCCCCCCCGGCTCCAACCTCCTTTCAGGGAGTTGTAGAGAGTGATGAGGTCTCCCCTGAGCCTCCTCTTCTCCAGGCTGAACAGCCCCAGCTCCCTCAGCCTCTCCTCATAGGATCTGTGCTCCAGTCCCTTCACCAGCCTGGTTGCCCTCCTTTGGACCTGCTCCAGCACCTCAATCTCCTTCCTGACCTGAGGGGCCCAGAACTGGACACAGGACTCGAGGTGTGGCCTCACCAGGGCTGAGTACAGGGGCAGAATCACCTCCCTGGTCCTGCTGGCCACGCTGTTCCTGATCCAGGCCAGGATGCCATTGGCCTTCTTGGCCACCTGGGCACACTGCTGGCTCATGTTCAGCTTCCTGGCAATCCAAACCCCCAGGTCCCTTTCTGCCACTCTGTGCCCAGCCTGGAGCTCCCCATGGGGTTGTTGTGGCCAAAGTGCAGGACCCGGCACTTGGCCATGTTGAACTTCATCCCGTTGGAATCAGCCCAACTCTCCAGTCTGTCCAGGTCCCTCTGCAGAGCCCTCCTGCCTTCCAGCTGATCCACACTCCCCCCCAGCTTAGTGTCATCTGCAAATTTGCTGATGATGGACTCAATCCCCCCATCTAAATCATTGATGAAGATATTAAACAGAACTGGGCCCAACACTGATCCCTGGAGGACACCACTATCCTCCATGCCCTGAGGTCTGCATGCTCAGGGAGAGCATCCCCCTCTTGGATGACCCCGGGGTGTGCTGGGCTCGTGGCTGTGCAATCTGTCAAAAATAAAGATTTTGGAAGTGATTCCGTGCTCGGCCAGGAGCAGGAAGCTGATGTGTGCCCAGCACGGGCTGGAGAGCATGGCAGAGCTTTGGCATGTGCTTGGTTCAGGCAGGACCACGGTGTCCACTGGCATCGCTTGCCACATCCCCGATCTGAGCTCCTGGAAGCTACAAACCTTCCCTATACATTTTTGCACCATCCTCAGTATCTGGAGATGTGTAGAAATAGGAGGCTCCCCGTGCTCCCCCCAGCATGCTGAGACATTACGTTAAAACCCGACTGAGAAGAGCAGCCCACACAATCCCCCGTCCTCCTCGGGGCATTTCGGGCCAGAGAGGAGGGTGGGATGGATGAGAACAAAGCATTTCCAAGAAGGAAAGGGAGCAGCAGAGTAAGGAAGTGGTTGGGGGGGGGGAGGAGGGCTTTAACCCCACACCACAGTGCCCAGCTCGGTGCCATCGTTTCCCACTCAACCACCGGCTCGTTTACACACGTTGGGCAGAACTTGTCCCTTCCATTATATTAAAAAAAAAACCAAACAAAAAGTTCTGATTCATGCAGAGCTAGAGCTAAATCAGCTTCTGCATCATTAGAAACAGATGTGCTGGTTTCTTCTTTCCCTCTCAGGGCGGTTGAGCCCAGGACTTGCTGCCAGGCGTGGGCAGGGGCAGAAGCTGCTCCTGGCATTGCCGGGCAGGGAGCCACAGGAGGTGACACAGTCCGGCCCTTCCCGGAGCATTTGGCATGGAGCCACCGGCATCGTCAGCTGGCACAAGGGGATTGTTCCTTCTGGCTTGCTGTGTCCCTCCTCCAGCCCTGGCCAGGCACTTGAGGCCCTTAAACACATGTCAGAAACTGGCGAGAAAATTCACCCTGGAGCAGAGCAAAAAAAAAAAATAAATTAAAACATAGGTTTAAAAAAAAAAAAAGAAAAGTGATGGGTGCCTCTTAGAATTACACAAATACTTTATCCCAAACGCTTATGGAGCTGGGGGTGTGGTACAGGGAGCAGGACTTTCACCCAGGCCTGAGTTTTGCCTCCAGAAACGTTTCCAAAAGGGATGTTTGAGCTTTAGAGCAGATGACAAGGAAGACCCCTGGGGCAAAGCCATGAAGCAAAGCACATAGAATCACAAAAATTTAGGGGTTGGAAAGGATCTCAAAAGATCATGGAGTCCAATCCCTCTTTCCTCTCCCCTGCCAGAGCAGGGTCACCTCCAGCAGCCACACAGAACACCTCCAGGTGGGTTTGGAATGTCTACAGAGAAAGAGACTCCACAACCCCCCTGGGCAGCCTGGGCCAGGGCTCCCTCACCCTCACAGTGAAGAAGCTTTTCCTTATATTTATGTGGAACCTCCTATGCTTCAGCTTGTACCCACTGCCCCTTGTCCTGTCATTGGACATCACTGAGAAGAGCACAAGAAGAGGAGGGTGGAGAGGGCAGCCACTCACATCATCCTGCTCCGGCCCCAGCCCTTGGGGTTGCATGTGAAAAGAGAGAAGCAGGTTTGGGTGACAGAGCTCTCCCAGAGCTGCTGCACAGCTCTGGCCACCTGGCTTGTCAATGACTTCAGGCAAAGGAGCAGCATGGGGGTGACTCAAAGCTTACTCACAGGCTTCAACTGAAAACCCCAACCAGAGATACTCATTGAACCTTGTTCCCAACCCCCTCTGCACTGGGAAATTACCTCTGCACTGTTGTTCATCCAAACACCTGCCCCTGGCAATTCCTCCCTGCAGCCAAGCTTCATGAAATGATGTCTGGGGGCAACTCCAGAGTTCACTGGGCTTCAGGGAGCAGCACATGAAACTGCCTGGCCACTCACCCAGGCCAGTGGAAGCTGCTCTCTCCAGAGCTACACCTCTGTTTCTGTCCCATTTTTTGCTTTTTCATGGTGTGAGGCACCAGCCAGCTGCCCTGCAACCCTCTGGAGAGCCTGGAGGAGCTACTGCACCCACCCCACGCTGGCACTACCAGCAGGGACAGATCCCCCTCTGCCAGCCCAGCCCTGGCAAGAAAGGGTCTGGCACCCAAAAGATCAGTTTGGCACCCAAACCAACAGCCATGGCTGCTGCTGCTGTCTTGTGGCATCCGGCCCACATGGCAGAAAAGCCACAAAAATCCACTTTGCAGGAACTGGTCAGAGCAGGGCATGAGGGGTGGCTGGCATCCTTCCCTGGCCACAGGTGACCAGCAAGGTCCTTTCTGCAGCTTCTGCTCTTCCACTCTCTGCTCCTTTCACTTGGCAGCAAACTCTTGTGCTCCCAGAGCACAGGGTCTCACTTCTGGGTTGTTTCCCCCTTTTGTGCTGGTCACGTAGTGCCCCGTGGTCCCTCCAGCATGTCCTGCCCTGGGTACAACAACAGAGACTCAGGTGCCAGAGGGTTTGCAGGACACGGTGACTAAGGCATCTTGGTGAGGTCAGTGGGTTTGGAGAGTCATGACCCACCAAACCCAGGTCCCAGAGGTTGAACACCAGATGTGCTTTGCAGAGCAGAACCGAAAGCAGAACCAAAAAGAGGATCTGTCCTTTCCTCTGTGTGTGAGCGTTCACTTCAAAGCTGTCCCTGCTGGGAAGGGGCTCAAAGGCTTCTTCAGCAGCAGCAGCAGCTCTGGTCCAAGCAGACTGTGAGTGCTGGGCAGCTCAGCAGCAGATTGTGCAAGCAGCATGGTCATTCTCTCTCTTTCTCCTCTCCCTGCCCCCAGTCCTCAAATTGCAGCTGGAGCAAATGACCTGGAGCTGGACTAGCCAGCCTACCTGCATGGCTGAGCATCCCCAAATATATCTTCTGGGCCAAAGCAGAAGCAGGCACAGGCTCACAGCCCTGGGGATGGACTACTTGGGTGGCTGCAGGCTGGTGACAAGGCACAGACAGCAACTGAAGCCCTGATATATTTTAGAAGGCCCCCAAGGGTGGAGGTGGGAAGGGCATCACAGCATCCCACCTCTCTGCAGGTGTCCTACCATGGCACTGCCCCAGAGCAGGGGCCAAGGCACCAGGTTGCTGTCTTCTGGTATGAGTTATTCCCTCCACAGCTTTGTTCACAAGCTGGCAGCAAATCCATGCTCTCCCTGCCAGCCTCTGCTCTCCCCCAAGCTCAGAGCTCCTGGGGTTCCACCAGCAGGTCACTCCCCCCCGTGCAGCTCCCTGCACCCAGGACAGAGGCTGCAAAGCAGCTTGTTGTGGGAGAGAAGATGCAAACCCAGGTCCTTGTTTCAACAGCAGGAAGGATGGGATTTTGGGAGAGGCCTCAGCAGGTGCTGCAGCAGAAATCAGCAGCTCTACACCGAGCTGTGAGCCACCTCTCCTGCCCTGCTGCCTCCAGGGGCTAATGACAGCTACCCATTGCCCCCCATGGAATATACACCAGGTGCTGCTGCACCCTTGAGTTAAAATCTCCTTGAGTTATCTCCAGCCAGAGACAGGGGCAGCAGATAGGACAGGCTCACACAGGACACGGGAGGCTCAGCTACCAGCATTCTTGCTCACCCAGAGGCTATCCCTCCTGCTTCTCTCACCAAATCCTCTAATTACCACCCAGAACTGCTGCATGAATTATAAGCCCTCAGTACCACACGTCCCCTCTTCAAGACTCAAGCCAAGAGCCACAACAATTTTGGCCAACCTCAAGTGAGGGCAAACATCCAGCAGCCAAAATGAGTCGTTCTCTTACACTGCTCATTTTCTCATGTCTATGCTGTGCTGGATTTTTGAAGAGTATCAATAGAACAAAAAAAATCTATTATCAATAGGAAATCTATTTATCAATAGAAAAAGCTGAAGGGGTTAGGGAATGCAAGTGGAAAGGCTCAGGGGGACAGTCTCAGCAAACCAGTAGGTGACAGCTGGTAACAGAGGAGTTTTTACAGAACGACAGAATTATTCTGGTTGGAAAAAGCCTTTACCAACCAGTAACCTGAACTCTATCCAGTCCAGTGCTGTATCAAGTCCTTCAGCACCACATCTACATGGCTTTTAAACACCTCCAGGGATGATGAATCACCCACCTCCCCTGGGCAGCCCATGCCAGTTTCAAGTTACCTTTTCAGTGAAGAAGTTTCTTCCAATATACAATCTAAACCTCCCCGGGTGCAACTTGAGACCCTTTTAGGCACAAGCTTTTCTCCAGCTCCTGAAGTTTGTTTTCTACATAACCCATCACCTGATATGGGGGAGGGAACTGCAAGGGGAGATGGGGCCAAAGAGTGAAAACCAGAATCACAGCCTGTGGAACAAGGTGAAGCACTGGGAATACCCCCATCCCCCAAGACACCACTGTCAAATCCAACAGGCTGGAAAACACCCAGTAACTCACCACGAGTGGGGAGCAGCAGAGACTTAGCAAAACCTCACCAGCTGTGATAAACGGTGGACCAAGCTGAGTAAGAATCATGCAGTAAGAAACATCCCTGTTTTCCACTTCTCCCTCTCCAGCAGGTTTTTCCACTGCTACAGGGTGACAGCACTCTGCTCTTCTCCATCACTTTCTATTCCCCCACTCCTGAGCTTTAAAAAACGAGCCCCAGGCAATTCAGGAAATTCACTTATCTCAACCTGTAATTGAGAAAGCTATTTAATAAAGTTACTTAAACCCTGAGCACCTCGGAGCTTTGCAGCAGCTGATGAATATGCATGTCCTGGGATTTCCATTTTGTGGCAGAGTGAAGACAGGATGTCAGGCAAATGAGTTATGAGAAACATTGCTTATGCAAATGTTCACATTGCTGGAACTTCACACAGAACTTCTCATCCTTGAAGCCATTTTTGTCCTTCTCTTATTTGCAGCAATAACAAAAACAATGTTAACTTTACAGAAACTGGCCTGGTTTGTATGGCAGACAGAATGGATTAGTAAATACATCTGTAATAAAGTCCTGAACTAATGGTGAACCCCAAAACAAAGGAACAAGAAAAAAACCTGAAGACCTGCCAAAATTCTGGGAAATTTTGGAGTTCTCCAAAACCACATCTCCTCCAATTAACTTTCCAGCCCTTACCTGAACAAGGCTCAGTATTAGACACTCCACCACAGAGCTGCAGGAACAGAGAGACTGCTGTTTTCACTCACAGTTTCATTTTCAGAGTTTCCTGCTCTCCAAAGCCAGGCCAGACCAGGACAGCTGTTATTTTTCAAGAGAGATTAGGAAACCTGCTTGAGCAGGTTTTGGAAACCTCAGTAAAATTGATTGTTAGCATTTTAAACCCCCTTTTCTGCTGTAGATTCCATATGCAAGATTTTCAGGTTCCCTCAGCTACTCGTGCACCTGAGAAGCAAACTCCAAGAGGAGCTGGAGGAGGACGGGGCAGCTTCAGGAGCTTCCACTCAGGACAAGGCTTTATGAAGGTGCTTGCCCACTTCTGATGCACCTTGGGAAGTGAATCATTTCCATGAACTGTGAGTAAAACAGCCGAGTTAACTAATGGCTTTACTGACTGCTCTATAAAGAGGCCTTTCAGAAGGAGCTGCTGCAGTGGCAGAGCCTCTGGTAGCCAACAATGAGAGGAACATGGTCAAATGGGTTGCCACTCCTGCCTGTTTTAAGAGACACCTTTCCACACTCCAGATGCCTTCAGGAATTGCCAGACTGCAGGCAGTGCAGTGGTGCTCTCCCATCTGTTTCCAGGCAGATTTTAAAAGTAGGAAGCTCAGGTTATACTTTGTCCTTTTGGCATGCAAAGAGTCACAGAGCAGGCTGCAGGACTCCAGTCATGAAGGAATCTGCAGGATCCTTTACACGATGTCAGTACCACAACCACCATTACCAAGCACATTAGAAAGAAATTCTTTCCTCTCAGGGTGGTGAGAGACAGTTGTGGATGCCCCATTCCTGGAAGTCCTGAAGGCCAGGTTGGATGGGGCTTGGAGCAACCTGGGCTGGTGGGAGGTGTCCCTGCCCATGCAGGGGGTTGGGACTGGATGAGCTTTAAGATGCACAACAACCCCATGGGGAGCTCCAGGCTGGGCACAGAGTGGCAGAAAGGGACCTGGGAGCCTGGATTGCCAGGAAGCTGAACATGAGCCAGCAGTGTGCCCAGGTGGCCAAGAAGGCCAATGGCATCCTGGCCTGGATCAGGAACAGTGTGGCCAGCAGGTCCAAGGAGGTGATTCTGCCCCTGGACTCAGCCCTGGTGAGGCCACACCTCGAGTCCTGTGTCCAGTTCTGGGCCCCTCAGGTCAGGAAGGAGATTGAGGTGGTGGAGCAGGTCCAAAGGAGGGCAACCAGGCTGGTGAAGGGACTGGAGCACAGATCCTGTGAGGAGAGGCTGAGGGAGCTGGGGCTGTTCAGCCTGGAGAAGAGGAGGCTCAGGGGAGACCTCATCACTCTCTACAACTCCCTGAAAGGAGGTTGGAGCCAGGGGGGGGTTGGTCTCTTTTCCCAGGGAACTACCAGCAAGACAAGAGGACACAGTCTTAAGTTGTGCCAGGGGAGGTTTAGGTTGGATATTAGAAAGAATTTCTTTATGGAGAGGGTGATCAGGCATTGGAATGGGCTGCCCAGGGAGGGGGTGGATTCTCCATCCCTGGAGATATTTAAAAAGAGACTGGATGTGGCACTCAGTGCCATGGGCTGGGAACCGCAGCGGTGGGTCAAGGGTTGGACTTGATGATCTCTGAGGTCCCTTCCAACCTGGCTAATTCTAGGATTCTATGCCTTCCAACCCAAACCAGTCTGTGATTCTATGAAAAGGAAATGTCTCAGGGTTATGGAAGTAGAGATGCCCCCAGAATAAGCAGGGGGGTACCAGTTATGATTTCAGGGAGGCAAAATCGGCATTTTCCCCAGTGCACACTCCTACATTTAAATGTTTGGAGGGCAAACACCCGCCCCAGGCAGCCCATGAACACGGGGGTGCTCGGGTTAGCCGAAGTGACCACTTGATGTCACTATTGCTTCACCCAGGGCCACCAGCGCAGGGATTGGAAAGTGACCTCACCCACAGAGACTCCATCCATCCGCAGGGGCTACACGGGATGTCAGCAAGAAATTTCCAGCAACTTGTTTTTCACTACACAGAGGTTTATTATGAAAGTTAAACATACAACATCCTGTAGCTTTAAGGCAACTCTGACAGGAGATGAATCCGGGAAAGATGATGCAACTTCAGTTTAAATAGAAATTATGAAAAATATCAAATTGCATCAATAACTAAAAAAAAAAAAAAGCAAAGCACTTTAAAAAAAGTTTGCACTAACCAGCAGAGGGTAAAGGCTCATGATCTTAATGCCAGCATTAAGATCCTGGAAGCAGCAGAAAGCTAAATGATGCTAGGGACAGTTTAGTATTTACACAAAGATAGCAATGCCAATATCTGAGAGCATCAGTTCCTGTGTACTTCTGGTTCAAACTCATCATCTGAAACGTGAGGAAAACCTTTTAAAATAATTCTTCAGACTATTTCATCAAAATTACACAGATGGCAGAGAAGATCCAAGGCTGGGGGATGCGTGCAGATGCATGCATGTGTCCCTTAAACAACTCATTGCAGAAACACTTTAGAAAAATGATTTCTTTGGGGGAAGAAGAGCAAGAATACATGGCCACAGTGAAAAAAAGATTATATCCTTCAGGTGAATCACATTTGAAGTATCAAAATATTTCTATTTGATGACATTCTCACAGCTTACAGTTACTGACATTTTTAAGAGTATGTTAAATATTCATATTATTAACACAAAAAGATTCTCCTTCACATTGACATCTGCTTACTTTTTTGCCATTTTTTTGTTTTGCTATTAATGAGGAATGTAATTATCTTATTTATAGAATTAATCTTAGTTTATCTTTAATAAAGATTCAGCTGTTTTAACCATAGGGAGTTTCTACCTTCAAAATAATTCTTAAAATACTGAAGGCATTGAAGTGACATTTTAATGAATCAGGCTGTACAGGAAGCACCACATTTTAACAGAGCCAAATGACAATAATCAATTTAGTTCAAATATTGGATGCAACAAAACAAATCCGAACCCAAGGCATTTACCATCACCCCAAATAAAACAAGGTAAATCACACAGGTTAGCTCATCTGAAATCTTTACCCATTAGAAAATGCAATACATACTGCAATGTAGTTTTAATTTGCATAAAATTTAATAGAAGTGTCCTTTGCACAGTATATTTTCTGCACACAACCTTATTCTCAACTTTTCACCATTCAGCACAACTTTACAAAAAAGCCTAATATATAAAATATACTTAAAGCTGCTATATCTTAAACATGATTTAATACATATCACCTTGGCAGCTGATGACCTCTGTTCCCAGTTTAACATGCTGTTGAATTTGATTGTAGAAGTTGCAGTATCCCTTTTAAAAACTATCTTAAAAAATCCCTGAATAAAACAGAAGCCAGCCTGCGACTCCCCGTGAGATTCAGTAAAGTACTATATACAGGGGTATAAATACCACCCAAACTCACTTGATACAGAATAAAATCTAAGACAGAGACTGGGGCAGAATGCATTAACGCATGAAAAGAGACATTTTAAGATTATTTTTTTTTTAAATGATAAAAGTGGAACCAATGAATTGGTAGCAGTTAAAAGAAAACTGCAACTGCAATGTTTACAAACCCACAGTTTTGAAAACTGATTCCAACAGCTCTGATTCACTGGGTTTCACTTGGAAATAATGCAAAATAACATCAGCAGTTTTAAGAAGGTCTTGCAAATTCAGAGAAAAAGAAAACTGGGAGAAATACAAGGATGCGTATCTAAAATAAAGCAGGAGCACAATAAAGACAATCAAAACTGCAAAAGCCCATATTAAAAAAAAAAATTAAGCTTGAAACGCATTGGCTTCCAGCAGTTTACAAAAAAAAAACACAACAAAAAGACGTTTTAAATCTCATCTCTTGACCTATTTTTGAGTGACAATTTTTCTTACAGTTGAGAAAACGGTTTTATAGCTGCATAAGTTTCCATTTCACTAAAATAGTGCCAACAAAAATTAAGTTTGCATAGTAAAACAAAATTTGAAATTGCCACTGGCTACATGCTTCAAATGGGAAATGCAGGTATTGTAACATAAACATAGTGCAAACCATGGCAGTTCATGGTGATTCTGACTGCTGCAGGTCAGGAAACAGAGCATATTATACCCAGTTATCACAGTTTCTGGTCTTCTATTAAATCCTTTGCCAAGTAGAAGCAATGCACATGTGCAGACCCATGGTATGCCTGCTGCTCTTGATTAACGTAGTTTGAGATCATCACCACTCCCTAGGTTAGATCCAGGACTAGGGTCTTGCTGTCTTCTTGCCTGCATTAACAGAGACATATTTAGGATAAGATAGATACCATTTGGAAGTTATCAGTTTCCTTAATATCTTCAGTTACATTTCCCTCTCACATGATTAACTGTCAGGCAAAACCTGAACATTTCAAGCAGTACACAATGCATTCATTTTTCACATCAAATAATTCCTTCCCCTCATTTAATAATCCCTCAGAAACACCAGGAATCTTAGGGAAGGACTGTGGACCCAGCAGTCGGGCCCCATCCTCTCTCTGAAGAGCTCTGGTGTTACATCATTTCAAATATCTCTCCCCTCAGTATTTTCATGTAAGAAACACTGACTTTAGCTTTTTCTGAAATACAGGGACTGATGATAAAAACTAGTGCAGCTTCATCTATGTACTCACACACATTTTAACACTTGTTAAAAATTGGGGCTTTACTGGTGTTTTTCCTTGGTGCACTTGGAAGTCAGCAACAACAGAAAACTGAGAAAACTCTGGTTCTTACAACTGAAAAAAGTAACATCAGTTCTTCAAATAAATGACCCTGTTATAAACAGTTCCAAGTTGATGTCAGTTTATAAAGGAAATTAACTGTAGTAATATCAATCAAAGTAAAAGATTTTTCTACCTCTGCTTTCTCTACCTGTGTGTGCTTTCAAGTTGCACACACAAATGCTGCAGGTACTTAAAACATTGGTATACTTAGTTAGAAGTTGTACTTTGATTCTGGGAACATCTTGCATCTGCTAGCTGGTTTTGAGGACATTTTATTATCAACTCTTTCACACTAAGTGAACAGCTGACTCCTCAGCCTGTAATTGTTACTCAGCCCAGCATCAGGGCCATACTGTGTGATGCTGGGAAGCATCACTACACAAGCACTACTCGGTGTAGCTCTGTTAGTTTCACCAGATACAGTCATCTGCCACATCCAGTGCTCAAAAAAAGTACTCCCCAAAACACACAACCCCCACTTTTCTTCTTTGACAGACTTCTTGCCCTTTGTGGAACGAGGCAGCAGCAGACGTAGGCAGATGTGCCACTGAAATATGTAGTTTAAGCAATTACCACCTTCACACAGTGCACTGAACAGTGACTAACAGTGACTCAGGAGCTGCTCAGAGGTGTTCTCTGGACTCCTTGAGTCATGGTTCCTGACACAGGGGAACCTTCCCAGCAGCTGCCCCAGCTCACAGCCTCCTGCTCCTTTGCTCCTGTACCAAACACAAGGTTTGCCAGCTCCCAAACCCTCTGGCAGATATTGCCAACACCATTTTCTCTGAGATTTTTCTCTCTTCATCTCCTTAGCTATCATTCTTCTTGTCACCTAACTTTATGCTCCCCATGCAGTCAGCTGAACAGAGAACTGCTGCTTCCACCTCTGATTTAAATCCCGATTTCAAGTTACATTTTCCTTTCACATGCAATCATCCCACTCTGATGTACACCAAGTTCATTCAATAAATCCCACCTATCACCTGTATGTTTCCAGAGAAGACAATTTCCCTCTAGCACCTTCCTCAGTGGCCATATTGTCAGTATTGTTTTGGAAACACCTTCACTGTCTTTAATATTACAATTGCTACCTACTGCTATCACTATCCAGTGCTGCTGTTGGCTGCACTTCAGGTATTCAGGGGTGCAATGATCTTCTGGCTCTGTTCTATCTGCTTTGGTTCCTCTGGCTAAAGGAAACTCTTTGTTTTTCCTCCGTGCAGAGCAACTCTGAACATGACAGCAGACACCACGGCTGAGGCACAAACCCACAGATTTCTCAGTAATCTTTCTGAGGAATCACATTAAAGCAAACAGCTGTGATCACATCCAGTGCTGAAGGTTTGAAGCACTAAAAGGCACTTTCTTTTCAGCCCCTGAAGCAACTCTTGGCCCTCTTTGTAGAGATGCAGAATATTGTGAGATGCTATTTAATGAAGATTTTGCACAGTATTTCCCAAAAGCCAAGTCATTCAGCTTTGACCATCAAGATCCCTGTGGAAAAGTCAGCAAGAGAAAGCCTGTACTCTTTTTTTTCTTTTAATTCAGAGACGTAAACAGTGCTGTAAAGAATTTTCTTAGCACAAAATGCTTGCTCAACAAGACTAAATAGGTACTTCCACACTACTTTAAGAGTTTTACTAAGACCAACAAAAGAGTAACAGTTCCACTTTGCACACTTTTCTCCTATTGATCAGGCTGCAAAAAGACTTCTTCTGGTTTTAACTGCTGCCTCCTTTTTCCAAAAGAAAACAAAGACATGCACTATGTTTAAGCACTACTGAAGTCTTACTTATTAACATTTTTACACTTCAGTAAAAAAACCCTGCAAGTTAATTGCTGCTATAGTACTGCTCCAAAACCAGAGTTCCTTCTTCAGCAAACAAATCATATACACAGCAATTTTACTGTCAGATTTCAGTGAAGATTCCAAGGTATGGGCATATGGTTTGCATTTACATTCTGCCTAAAGTGGTCCTTTCTTTCAAAAAGTATGAAAGGATTCACATGATTCATGCCCTCACTGCTACTTGTGGAGTTTGCAGAAGCCACTACTGAATAACTACCAGATTTCCCCTTTCAAGTGCTATGCAGAAGGCATGGCAAATTACCCTCAACTGTCATGGAAGTATTCATTACAGTATCTTACACTAGTGCATGTGGATAAAGGTGTAATTTTGCATCTGAGTAAGTGGGGATTTTACACAAGCAACTGCAATGTGTTGGAGTGACAGCTCTGTCCCACTTGGACACCCTCTTTCACTTCTGCTGCTGGTGCTGTGCAGGAACACACACACACCAAGCACCAGTCATCTTCCTGTCAGGGCACCCATGCACAGCACCTATCAACTGAAACTGGGCTTTACATGCCAAAAAAACCATGTAAAAGCACCACATAGGTATGTATCTAAAAAATAAACACCTGTAATAGACAGGAGGACTCACCTTGTATGCACTGTAGAGCAGCAGCTGTTGGGCTCTATTTTTGTCCACTGACAATGGGCAAAACAAGAGCTTTCACAAGAAGTGCCAGAAAATCCTGAACACTCCCTTGGAGGAGGAGTTTGACTACCAGTGAGGTATTACTTGCTAGTTCTCCTCAGTCTATTACAGGAAGCTGAAAGTTCCCTTTTACAGATGTAAAAAAAAATTGCAATTTCCAGAGTTCTCTCAGTTTGGGATCTCCTACTCTCACAGCACAGCTCATCAGTCCCCTGAATTGCAGCATTTGCTGCAGTTTTTGAAATGCATACCTTAGGATGCCTTGCAGCAGCATCAGAATTACCCTCAGTGAATAATAAGCTCAGCTTCTCATGGACTAAGGAGCTTTGCTTCAATTAAGAAAGAAGCATCTATCTTTACCACTGGGAAATTGAATACTCTGCCTCGAGTCAGGCACAATGAGTCATGAGAAAACAGGAGCTATTCATCTCATCTCAGCATATTTCATGCTTCAGCCAAATGCTAATTTTGAGGGAGCACTACTTATTTATCTGTTATTTATCTGCTATTTAGTGAAAGGATAACAAATACTTGTTTGCAAGAAAAACTTTTTAAACAGTGCACAGGTCCCATTACAGCTGTAACTTTCCTAAAACAAAAAATGTTGTAGCCAACACTGCCAGTTTCCTTCCAAGTATCCTGGAAGTGAAGAGTTAATGCAGTGGACACACACTGGAAGTTTCAATACCCCAAAATAATTCACACTGAACTTTCAGCAGACAAATCCATGCAAATCTTCTGCAAGAGGGAAGGAATTACAACTGGCCACAAACCATCTCAAACCTTTCATGCTGGAGACAGTATGATGACTGAAAGAATTGCAGGAATCTATCTAGCAAAAAGAAAACATTTCAAAGCCTCCTATAACATGATAGTCTAGAGCTCATCATGCTGGTACCACAGGGGAAACAAACAGCAGGAAAGTTACTAATAAAATAATTTTGACTTGAGGGCAAGCAAACACAAAAAGTATCTCCCCTCAATACTCATCCACTTCTCACTTCAACCCTGTTAGCTCTGAGCTTCTCCCAAGCATAAATACAGGCTAACTGGTATGGGCTAACAGTCATATCAAGAGGACAATGCAGTAATAGCTGTATTATATTCAATTTCTTCTTAATAAATTGGATAGCTTGAAGTTATCAATTCAAAACTTAGAACTGTGCCTCTCTTGGATGAGGATCATGTTGGAGCGTTTACATCTGTTACTGGAGCACTTAGGTAACAGATCTAAGAATAAACAACAAATTCAGGAAGACAGCACATCAGCAGTTCTTCCAGCAGCCAAGACAGTCAGACACCATCCTCCTCCTCTTGCTGCTCAACCCTGACCCATTCTGCAGGTGATTGCATTCTCAAGGGTGTCAATAAAGCTCCCTAGGCTGGCACCTGTACCCTAAACCCCTTCCTGGGCATGTCCAGAGACCTCTGACATACCTCCAGAACCAACTCCTTTTACCACAGGAGCTCCTCAGAAAACCATAATGCAAGTCCCACCATGTGGTCTACATGAGAGCTCTGAGAAAGCAGAACTAGGTAAGCTGGAAGTTAATTTAGTGAGGATGCTATGAAGATGATGCTCCTTCATTTTGAGGAACCACTTAAAAAATCCAGCAGGCAAAATCAGGAGCTCTGAAGTCACAAGAAGAGCAACATGCACTGAAGATAAAACCTGGGACACTGGCAAAGAGGAGGAGGAGAGGGAGAAGCATGTAATTTGAAGAAGTAGCCAAAATAAAATCTCTCCCTGGACAACTCCACTGCAGTTCTTTAATTGCATTCTGGCAACTCCATACTGCTGAAAGAGATAGAGCAGATGCATTTTGTGCCTTGGCATCTGTCATCTGTAATTTACTAACTAAGTGAAAAAAAAAATAAGGCTCTGTTATGAAAAACTAAACAGAGAACATTTGGATTCTCTTAAGACTGTCAACCTCCTGAAAAGGATTAAAAAAACCAAAACTGCAGATACTTTTCTAAAAAGCATACAATCACAGGAAAAAAAAAAAAAAAAAGGTATCCAGACAACAAAACCCTGAAACAAAGAAAGCAATACTTGGAAAAATAAATGACCAGCCACAATCAAGCACACCTCCACCCACATTAGTCCTGCTAACTATGGCAGACCCCCACCAAGAAAAACAACAAATGGAAAGCTCTTCTCTGAGCTGCTGATGAAGAACAGCCTCTCCCACAGCATGTGAACATAGTTAAAATGCTGGCCATGCCTCCAGTTCAACTATCCTTACTCAGCAGAAGAGCAGAGGTGAGGAACTCAGCCTTCTCAGAACTGAAGTCAGCAAAACCAAGCCACTACCACACAAGAAAGACAGCTTGCATGTAATAAAACTTGGTGTCACAGTCATACCCTGATGAAGCACCCTGTATGCTTTCAGGTCTCCGAGGGGGGGCTTGAAAAGAGACTCTCTCAACCTTCACTTCTCAGGATTGTTTTAGCTCCAGTGCCAAAGGGATCCCATCACTGCCACCTACAGCTCCTCTAAGCTGCTGGCAGACAGCAGGGGAGATGATTTTTACTGCCTTCCTTTGGAGTTGCTTTGTTTGCTGTTTCTCTAGAGCCTGGGAAGAGATAGCCTTGATCTTTCAAGCACCATGTAAATTATGCACATAATGGAAAACAGTCCCTGAAATTTCCTAAGAGATCTGGATGTCAGACTCAAGTAATGACTTGTTATGAACTCTATATCCAATGCTGAAAGGCCACACATACAACAATGTTTTCCTCAAGATTTCAAGCTTCCACCCATCTACTTCTAGAAACAGAGAACCCTTGACTAAAAAGACAAATCAAATGGGTTATGTGCTGAGTCTGCTCTCCCATCACCAAGTGCTGGAGAGCTACAGAGCACAGCCAGGCCAAGCTGCAGAGTTTGCTTGCCAGTTCCTGACACCTGCATCTTTGTTTCAAATCCATACTGAAGCTACCAATGCTGGTACATCATATTGGGAACTGGGCTAAGACAAGAGGAAGCCAAGAGAGGAAAAAGTATGGCAACAGAGTGAGCTCTTCAAGTAGAAAGCTCAATTTTTTTTGTATGAAAACTTCCTTCCCAAGGGAGAAAAAAAAAAAAAAAGTCTGAAATGCTGCCTTTTAGAAAGTCCTGTTTGAAGGCTGGTATAAAGGTTATAAATTTATAATTAATATTGATTGCCTCCAGACAATATTCCTCTGTTGCTCAGCCCCTTTCTAACCTTCATTGACTGAAAGAAGATGCTTGTATTACAGTACTCCCTGATTTGCAAGATTGATCTCCTCTCTACTACAATCAGCATTGATTCTGTGCAGCATAAATTATTTTCCTGAGCTCTGCATTCCACAGCATTCTTACACAAACACCAACTATTTAAAGTGCTTGTGAAACAATCTTGTCATAACATGACTGGCCTACTGGTGTGTACTCACACTGGAGAAACCTCTGAGGCAACAGATATGACCATGCTTTAATACTTCTTCTAAATTATGTTGGATTCATCCTAAATATCAACAAATCATGTCTATAAGGAAAAAAATATCTTGTTGGAATACTATGTTTCTTCTGAAGGAAGTTCCACTTGGCAAAATACTTATAATTATTTATTTATACTAGTACTGTCACCTTAAATCCTTTTTAAAAAAGGGAGAGCAACTTCACTACCTAAAACCTTGGAAGAATAGGACAGTTAGTCCTATTACTTGACTTTGGTTCAGTTCTGAACTGTTTATATGTCTGTCACAAATATTGAGCCTATTTTCCAACAGGTCACAACCTCACAATGAAATTAACAAGACAATGGTCACAACACAATGAAATTAAACAAGTCTCTCCCATTTCAACTCATAATTCCCAACAAACAGTGAAAATACACAGAAACATAGTGCAGGACTGAGTATTAAATGTCCATACAAATTTTTACTCCAGCAGTTTTAGGAGTGGGGTTGGTGTTTTTGGTTTTTTTTCAGCAAAATGAAGGTTTTTAAAACGAGAATTTCATGCAGTTCCCTAAAATGGCTCTGCTTAGCCATTAATGCAATTTATATTTAGCACAAGACCACAAACAGACAAATTGCTAGGCTAGACTGTTTCAGGGAAGAGCAAACCACTTTGCCTCTTTACTCATGGCTTTGCTAAAAGAAAGTGTGGCAGTAACATGGGAAATGAAAACAAAACAGAAAAATAAGGCATTTTAAAAATGGTGGCTAAACAAATTGTGTTGGGAAACTGAGAGGAGATGCAAGCCACCCCTGGGTAAATCATCTGTAGCTAAACTGGAGAGTGACAAGAGTAGGACTAATTAAGCACTCAAATTATCACTTCAGTTTTGAAATTATTAGTTTGCCTCCATGACACAAACCTTCACAAAAAAAAAGAAAAAAAAAACCCCTAAACTATCTGCACACAGCAACACTTCTCTTGATCCATTCCCTTGAAAAGACACTGCTGCATCCCTTCTGCTCCAGTGAAAAGCTGGCAGGTGCTTGCTGCTTGTCTGGAATGCACACACTGTATTTCCCCTGGATTCTCCTTTCACCAATAGGAGGCTGTTTGATTCTCTCAGAGTCACTCTGGAAAGCCTGTGGCATCTTGCATCATGCTGCTCTGGCCAGAAGTCAGAATAAAAGTTTTTACTGGAAGATTCAGGCCTATCCAGGCAGCAATCACACAGCCATTTCTGCAGAGCACTTCTCATCCTGACACTGAGCTTTGGTCTCTCACACTGAAATCACAGCAAAGAAAACACACTGGTACTGATGCTCTTGACCCAGGGGATAAAGAGATCATGAAAACTGAGCATCTACCTCGCTGATATCCCCTCAGCCTCCTCACACTTTTCTAGTAGTTTGAAAAGTGAAACAAAAATGGTCCCAGTTCCTACACCTGCTTAATGGCTCCAGAATTCCTCTTAAGCTCTTAATTCCTCTTAATGGCTCTTAAATTACCAGCCCCTGTGACCAAGTTCCCTGGGGTGTGTGCTGCTTGCTCTTGGAAACAGAACTTTGCCTTCAGCTGCTCTGAAGCTATTCAAAAGTGCAAGTTTTCCAAGCAGCTCAATGTCCCTAAACTTAAGAAGCTTCACACAGCCCTTAATTTTAACAAGAGCTTTTAAGTGAGGATAAGGTCTTTTTTCATGTGTCTCATTAAATATTTACTGTCTCAACATTCCAACATTTTTTGTAAAAGTGAAAGTCATCAAAAGACATTATTAATTTTGAAGGTATTAAATACACTCACTGACTTCAAAAGCATCTTTGAAACAAGAGAATCCTCAACAGTGAGGCAGGATTTATGGTATCTGATGTGACTAAGCTACAGAAGTTTCTAGAAAACCCCCAAAAGCTTCTTGTATTAAAAATGAAACTATGTTAAAAATACAACAGAACACAGTTCAACTTGAAGGCATTTGAAAGCTTCAATGAAAACACCTAAATCCACTTATACTCCATTTACATTAGGGGAATACTGTAACTGCACATAAATATCATGTGCTAATGAATTTGTCAGCAGGGGAAACTACATGATGAATGAAAGGCAGAGAAGCCTGACAGCACTCTGAAGGGGTTTTGTTGGTAGGGTTTGGGTTCATTGTTCCTTTTATTTATTTATTGGTTGGGATTTTTTTTAAAAAGATACTTAAAAATGAGATTGAGTGCAATGATGATTCCTAAGCTATGATGATTCACTTGCTCTTTCACCCCCTTCAAGCCATCACCAATCTAACATCCAACTGCCATAAAAAGCCATTTTTTAAACTGTTTTCTACAACCTTCATTAATCTTTCCTAGGCAGATACACCACTTTGTTTTAAAACTCTACAGAGAGATTTAAAGTAGGGAATCTTTTCTACACAGGAAGCTGTATAAATAAAGAACTGAAGTTGATAATTTTCATATGCTGCCAGGCTTTGGATGGATAAATTTTTCCAAAGAGCTGGCGTCTCTGTTTTGGATGGGAGTGGGTAGAATATTGGAGGATTCCCTTTCCCTCTCCCCACTGCAGCAGAATCTGGTCTCTATTAAAGGCATTTCAGCTGTAATCCTACTGTCTGCAGTACTGTGATTTTATGCAGTGTTGCAATTCCTAAAACAATCATTAACACTCATGAGATCCTCTTCCAGCTCTGGCACTTCTGAAGTTTAGTGTCTGTGCCAAGCTTTGCAGGGAAGAAAAATTCTCATTTTCATTAATGATGAAAGGTATACATTTCATACTAAAAAGATTATGCTGAGGGGATCTCCATCTCTGTGTAGTGTAACATACAGAAAAATTTACTCAGTACACTAAGAACCCACATCTTCTAGATGCCCTGTAGAAACTTTCACATACCATCTGTCTCTGTAGTGCAACCCAAGGTATCTATTTGACCTATGGAAATCACTTCAGAGTGCACAATACAGTTTGGATTAACATTTTGAGAGCTGACAGCAGTGCAGTCATCAGAAGGGAAAACAAAGCAACCCTATTTCTAAGCTGATGGAGCATATGAACACTGGAAAAATCCAACACAGGCCACAAACACAAACATGAAAATGCACATTTTAGGCATTACTTTCTATTAAGACTCCTGTATGATCATTCCAAGCTACTTCTTCAAGTGCTTGCTGATTGAAGTTCATTTGGTTCTGCTTTAGATTATAACTGAAGTGAAAGCCAGGGAAAATGAATGGTTTGGAAAGCTGATTCCTCCTTAGGAATTCACTAGAAGTCTATCTGCTCTCTCCCCTGTCCCACCCCAAAAGATCCTCATTCCTATGCAGTCCTAAGATTCAGAGTGTAAAAGCTCTGTAAACACCCCAGAAACATGTCTTTCCCCAAACATACAAATGAAAAATGAAATGTGAAAACCAGTTAATAGAACTACAAGTAACTGAGTAAAAGATCTGCTGGTTATACATATTAAACATGCACAATAAAATAAAAAATAAAGCATGCATAACAACACATATTGCAATTATTTAAAATCTGTACTTGACATGACATCAATTTCAAGTACCCTTTGACAGTGGTTTTAGTTCTGCTCAAACACTGCAAGTCAGCAATTTTTCCTTTTGTTCCTTTCTGTAGGTGATCTGTTCCAGTGCTTCAGAGCTGGGACAATGGTTATCATTGGCTTAAGAGAAAGTGGGTACTGGCAGCTAAAAAGGCCAATGTATTAGCAACTTCCTGCTGCATTATGAAAAGCAGAAAACATTGAATCCATCTCCTGCAGCTGGCCAGAGGTGTTGCTTTCTGTGTCTCAGTGTCACAAGTTTTTGTCTGTCATGAAGCCCCAGATGCTCACTATCACCTCAATCTCACTGTTAATTTAAAGAGGATTTCCACATCCTAGTTGCAAATAAGTGTTTTCTACACTTGGAGGGAAGAATAAGCCCCACAGAACTCCAAAAGTTAATTCAGGAAGCCTCATTTTTTTTTAAGCTTCAGCATTCAGTAAGCACATGGCTTCCTCTCTGTAGCACCAGGAGTGAAAAAGAAGGAGACTAAAGGAAAATAAATCCAGAAAAGCTTGAAGTAAATTAAGGTCAAGGACAAAGCCAGGCTTGAAGTTTCTACAGTTTTGTTAAAATTAAGGCAGGTTGACAGAGAACTTCATGAACGTGATGAATTCTTTTGAACCAAACCTCTAAGCAGATGCAGGTGACAGACTGAATGATTCCAGAAATCCAGCTGCTGCTCTGAGGACCCAGGGGTAGCAAGGCCACCAAGGAAGGGTTTAACTCTGCTACAGCTGACACCTGACCTGGCCACATCAGTATTTCCATGGAGAGACACACTAGCCATCCCTTCAAGGAGTGGGAGATAATTCTGCACATCTGCCTTCTTTCCTCTCTCAGTCCCATGCTCAGCATCTTCCAATTGCACTTGGAAGGCAAGAGAATCTGTCTAATGAGCTCAGTGATCAGTAAGGATGCCAGAAGAGTAGCTTAGTAATAACAATAACCAAATATCCCAAAAACCTGGCAAACATCCAACTGATCATATTTGACTACAGCATGGTCAGGCTTTCCTGAGGAAGCAGAAAGCAGGAAACAGAGTTTCTCTTTTCTTCCTATTCTCTGCCTGACCAAGAGCCTGCCTGAACTTGCCAGCTCTCTGTATGTATATTGCTTGTCCTCACAGCTCTTGCCTTTCTGACATCTCAGAGCAGCTGGTTTCCATTCACTTTTCTGGCTCCTCTTTTCTTGATCCCAGTAATTTCTGCTCTCCCTGAGAAAGAGCAAGATTCAAGACTGTGGGGCCCTAAAGAAGCAAAGAACAAGACAGGGATCCACACCAGAGAAACAAGGACAGGAGTTAAAGACTCCCTGCCAGTAAGGAAAAAGTGAGAGGAAAACAAAGCTTGCCTGTCTCAGCAATCAGACTGTGATACCTGATTAATTTCACTGGTAACATTTCCCACCACATGGATAGCAAGCTACAAAATTATGTGCCTCCTGAAGCTTTCCCTGTGTTCTTGAGAAATGTGTGGGGCAAAAAAACCCCAACACTCTTTGTGCTATTAAAGTACCCTTTGAGAGAGCTGTGGCAGTTTTGTGAACAAATGCATCCTTACAGTTTAGGTTCCTACTGAACAGGCCATCTACAGAAAGGAAAAAAGGACAGAAAACCAATTCTTATCAAAAGGTAAAAAAAAATCTGTATTAATTTTACCAGGGTTAAAACCAACACACTTTGCAATATTTATATGACAACATCAAACAGAACACACACAACATTGTACAGACAAGACAAATAAACTGAAACAATCTAAAGTTTTGGGAAAGTACTAACCAGTTACTGACAGCAGCTGTGAAACCCTCACCTCCATTTCCTCCCGATGAGACCTGTCTCTATCCTCGAATTCACGAGTTCTTCGCCGAGCTTCTTCAAAGGCTTGTTGTGCCAATGCATCCTCCTGCTACCAAACCAGAACACAGAGTGACACAAAAGGCACTCTAGGAAACACTCAGCAGCAAAGACAAGTACATTCTACAGAGATGAGGTGAGGCAAACTCCAGCAGAGGTTCATGAAATGAATACTCACCTCTGTCACTGAAGCAGGGATAACCAAAGCTGCAAGGCAGCCACTGCTCTCACTTTTGAAGGATCACTGCTTTTCAGGAGTTTAAAAAGCTGTTTTTGTAAAAGCTAGGATTCCCCAAAAGGTTTAAGAAGCAATCCATTTTATTCTCCTTCCATAACTAATTTTGAAGACAGTACTCACAGGTATACCTGGATACAGCTCCACAGCATCGTTACATAAAGAATGGCAATTTTGTCATTTAAAGAGTATTATCTGAGTTACTAAATATTCCCTTTACCAAAAGCTGCTGAAAGTCATCAGTATGAACATTCATAAGCCTTATGTATCACTTGTTGGACTCGATGATCTCTGAGGTCCCTTCCAACCTGGCTAATTCTATGATTCTATGACTTAAATTTAGATGCATTAGAAAGGGCAAAGCAGAAGTCATTATTCCACTAACTTGTACTCATTCAAATAAAGTGTGAAAGAAATTTTCAGGCTTTCAACAGCCTTGTTATTTTATTTTCAACCATGGCTGATGCCCAGGAAGAGATTTAATAAATTAATGTTAAAAAAAATCAAAGGGTTGTTTCGTTTCTTTTAATCCTATTTCTGTTATAAAAGGTTTTAAATGAAGTGTTACTAATGTGTAACCCGTTATGAATAGGGTTAAAAATTGTTTCTCTTGGAGAACTATTACTTTGCTCATAATGAGAATAGATGGCTCTGTTCCCTACCAGATTCTTAAAATGTTCAGAATGGAGAAGTCTAAAGAGGTCCCATGAGACAGTGAGAGATACTGCTTCTCCCTCCTCTTCACTTCTGAACTATACTAACTCTGCTTAACATCCACACAAAAGTTACTTTAAAGCCAACAGGTTAAATAAAACTAAAAAAACCTAACCTTGACTGTTAAGAGGACAAAAACATGTTGAGAACCCAACTCCATTTTAATACATCAAGGGATTAAGTGCATAAATTTTTTAATTGAAGATAAAACATCTCTGGTCTGAGAGAATGTGAAATTGCTTTTCCTGCCCTCGGCACAATCACACACCCTGAAGCTACTTCATGAAATGATGTAGAGAGAGTGAGTGAGTGCCCCTCGTGGCCTAACACAGTTAAATACAAACATCTGCCAATCAGTAACTCCACACAGCCTGGTCCCCAGAAAGAAACGTTGAAAGGCAATGTTTAAAGCTGCCAATAAGATAGTATTTTAACACTACCTACTATTTTCAGAAGTAGGATTTGGTGTGTTATAGCTATCTTAGTGTTCATGGAATGCAAAGGAATCAAGGCCAGACAGTGGTAAATAAGTTTGTCCTTAATAATGCAGGAGGATAGAGAAAGGCACTACATAGTGCATAAGGAATGAGGCACCCCTTCTGATATCACTGGGATTTTGGGATCCAAGTCAGCAATTAGGTCAATTGCCACTGGCAACACTAAAACAGTTCCTAAAAAAAGGAAACAAAGTGACAGATACAGGAAAAAGGCAACAAGAATGTGAAAGATTGCCCAAATGTTTACAATACACACACATAAATAAAAACTACCATACAACAAGAGGGTGCAGCTACTTCTGTGTATAGTGCCTTATGACACCAGTAACTCCTAGGTACTGCTCCAGGTACTCCTGGAAGACCAACTCTTGGTAGTTGCACAGAAGCACAAACTGAAAGCAAATTGCACCCCTGCAATTTAATGCTGATGCACCTTTGAAGATCCACACTGTGTACCACCTCCAGCTCAGCACCCTGTACTCAAAACTCAAGCAAGCACTGACACCTGAGAGCAGGCATACATTCCCTCAGAAAGAAAAGAAAAGAGTAAATCACACGCTTGGTGCACAAACACCTTCTGAAGACAACAACAAGGAATTCTTAAGGGTAGTTACATATACACGTCAGGAAACTAAAATAACCCAAGAGCATGCAAATACACTTATTAGGAAATTTAAAAGAGAAAAAAATCAAACCCACAGGTCACTTGACCACCCTCCTGTTTGGAAGATTGCTCACTTTTTTGCAAGAACTGTCTGAATTTGGAGAAGAGTACAGATTACTTAGAGGCAAGNCAGAAGGGAAAACAAAGCAATCCTATTTCTAAGCTGATGGAGCATATGAACACTGGAAAATCCAACACAGGCCACAAACACAAACATGAAAATGCACATTTTAGGCATTACTTTCTATTAAGACTCCTGTATGATCATTCCAAGCTACTTCTTCAAGTGCTTGCTGATTGAAGTTCATTTGGTTCTGCTTTAGATTATAACTGAAGTGAAAGCCAGGGAAAATGAATCCTTATTTAGATCAGCCGCAGTGCACAGCTGCCAGAAGCAACCCCTAGAAAGCTCAAGGGGAATGCAAAAAGGTAAACTGTGAAAACTGTGTGAATATTAAGTTCTTGCAAATATCACCCCTAAGTATGATGTGTAATAAAGACAAAAGGAATCACCAGTGTCACATAAACCAGTCCCATTATTCACATTATTATAGAGTTGCTTTAGGTCCCCGAGTTTAAAGGAACAAAAGGAAGGAGGTACAGAAAGCTCCAATTTTATTATGCTAGCAAGATAAAAAAAGACAGCACGTGTAGGAGACACTGAATAGTGTTTCCAGAAAAGCTGGGGGAAGTCATGATGGTCTTGGGTGAAAGGGGAAGTCTTCTAAGAGAACTTAGTAGAAAGTGGCTATATACAGGCAAAGAGTAAATTGTTAAGAACACCAACACAGAAGTTAGGGAGGAGAATAAAAAAACCAAAAAGCTGTAGCTGCAGGAAATTTGTTTCTCTTTTTTGCTCTGCATGCTTAACAAATCTTTGTACCCAGGAACACTTTGGACCATTCCCTCATATAGTTCTAAAACTTCTAAATGATCAGACTACAGATATGAACAGCTGAGTTCACCACAAACTACAGATTCTGAATCATAACCTCTGGTAACTGATGTCATACATCCAATTTACTGCCCAGTGCAGAGAGAGGTGATCAGTATGAAAGGCCACACCAACCTGGTGTGGCAGCTTCTAATATTAATTAAGCAGCTTTATTGCCAAGCTACAGCTCAAAAGCAAAGATGATCTGCCTCAAGTCCAACTGGATTAAGGAATCCTATAGCTGTGTGTTAACTGAACCCTATATATATGATATGCACTTTACAAAGTAATGTTCTGTGTTTACTTTGTTCTTGTGGGTGTCTGAAGATTCAGCTGCTAGACAGTTTGGTGGTAGGATGTAGGTATAGAGGAAGTTCTCAAAAGGTGCAGAGCCTACCACTGAGAGAAATCAAAAAACCTATTGGCCCTCCATGTCACTATGTAATGACACAAAAGGCCATTTTAAAAAACCCCAACCAGGATAAAAAAGACTTGCTAGCTTAATTGTTTCAAGTTATAGACACAGCTTTTCAAAAACTTTGCCATCTACTACTCTGTAGCACAGTAATAATACTAAACCATCCACAAAAACTGGGCTACAGACTACATACAGATGATTCCTGCCCCTCATATTTTGATCTAATCAAAACCTTATTTTATCTACAACTACCCATTTTGGCACTTCTGCACTGTAAATTTCTTTTAGAAATTGTACTCAAAGACAGAAAACAAGGAAAGCAGAGGGTGTGTGATCTCTACTGGACTGTGAATTTCCTTCCAGAAGAACAAACATCTAAGGCACAGCAGCCAGGGGAGGAGTGTCTTACCTGTGCTCGCTCTTCATCAAATTCCAGGCAGCCCATACCATCCAGTCTCTGGAGATCTATCCAGCCTTTCCAGATGACACAGACACCATTGAGAATCATAGGTGCCTTCAAGTACACCTGAAAAAGCAAAATATATGTTGTGAATTTGAAACCCACATGTCTGCACAATGAAAATACTGATGCCGGAAGCTTCTGTGTGTATTCTTAGAACATCCATCCCAGCTGGTAACATGAGCTTCTGCTTAACAGCTTCTGCTGCCTCCTTTCCCAGAACTCATTTTAATCAAGTACATGCTGTAACTTTTGCCTACTGTACTGGATGGAATAAATTTAAGCTGTGTTCTCATTTTTATAAACTGACATGCACCAGGATTTGGCTAGAATTCTGGGACTGCTTTCAGTAAGAAGTGTTCCTTTTGTCAGCTTACCTTGTGTCCCAACAAGTGGCACGTTGCCAGACAGGGATGATCCCCTTAAAGCACATTTAAGTGGTTAAACAAACACATGCTTTCCTACTCCCTGGAAGGGCTGTGTTTTGCCCCAATACACAAGCTCTTCCAACAAAGAACAAGCACCAGTTTCAGTCCTCCTCAAATTTACAAACTGTTGAGTAAAATACACTAGATAAACAGCATGCTAAAAATAAGAAAGTCTTCCTGTGTCTGTTCTAGCAGTTGTGAAAGGCTTTTCAAAACCAGCAACACTAGATGATCAAACCCCACCTACAGCATCAATGTGCTCTGTGCCCTCCAGTGCAGCAAGGAATAATGTATAAGCCATAAAGCCCTACATCTAAATAGCAGTAGGTGATACAGTGATTTAAAGCAGAAATATATAAAGCCCCTTCTGAAGACCAGAGATTAATCTCCACACAGGAAATTTAAAAAGAAGCAAAAAACACAACGTTAAATGAGTTGGACACCCTATATTTAATGACATCAGCCTTAAAAAAAAAATCCCAAACCAGCAAAAATTACTAAACTTGATTAGAAAAATCAACCTTCAGTAGTTATTTCAGCCTACCTGGCAAACCAAACCCTTAATGGAACAGAAGTTTGTCTCTGCTGAACTGTCAGAGAGGCAATCACTGCCCAAAGGACTGCACCCACTCCAGAAATAAATGCTGCCAAGACATTCAAAATCCTGTTGAGTCTTTTTGGTCTTCAGGGGTGGCCCAGCTCAGTATGGGAATTTTCATACAGAACCTCCTTTAAGAGCTGCAACTTGATCCTCTGGCAAATTCTCAAAGTATAATTGATATTTAGTGTTACAATACATTTCAAAGCACACCATCTGTGCCTCCCTGCTCAGCTCCACACTTACCAGCTTGGGTCACTCAAGCAGAAAAAGACAGAGATCCAGAAGGCAAAGAGGAAAGTAAACCTTCCCATGCAAAGGCTGTCCCAGTAAAACTGAGCACTGAACAATCTGAAAAGTAATCCCCGAGTGGAGCTGAGGGAAACAAAAAAACCCAACCCAAACTGGCAAACCTCTTGTTTGCCAAAGAAAATAAACATTTCATCTCTGAGCTTGATTTTTACAGCTTGCCACACTTCAGGATAAAGCAACATACTCTGGAAGTTTTAGTCAGCACAATCTGCAGCAGCTTGATAAAGAAGAAATAAAGGTTAGTTAAATCATTTCTCCTTCTTCTTAGCAGCTCTCCCACTGAAGAGTCTCCACCAAGAAGAGCACAGACTGTTTTGTCTGCCCTTGTATTCACAGACTAGCTAAGCAAACCATCACACCCATGTCTCTTGTGATGACAACAGACCATGCAGGCTGCAGACCTCTGCCAGCACAGGCCTCAGAACCAGCATGAGGAAGAGCTGGACTACCAGGAAACCACCTCCCACAGCCCTCATCTCCAGATAAACCATTTCAAACACCCAAAATACAACACGACTCCCTTCCAGCAGCCTTGACTCATGAATCTCACAAGAAATAAGCAAAGTACACCCCACTGACTTAATAGATGGGTTTAGTTTGGAAGTGAAAGACAGTTAGGAAGCTACTAGAATCAACTCATTATTCTTCTCGTGCAGAAGAATTCCAAGCAAAAAAAACACCAAACAAACAACGTGGCATAACCTAACTATGGGTCTGTAAATACAGCAAAGTCTCAAGTTACTTTTTGCAGAGGGAAACGAGCATTTTGCTGATGTTCATTGTGGGTTTACCTTTCACCTAGCCTCCCCTGTCCTTCTGAAAGATCTGGGACATCACGAATTACATCAGACTTCTCACAGATGAAAAAAATAAAAATAAAATAATAAAAAAAATCCATCTCCCCATGAGTTGTCCAGCAGGAAAGTATCTTTTTCTTCTTTCTTTGACAGGAAATATTATGCTGCCACTAACCCCCTGGTTTCAGCTGGCAGTGCCAGTGCCTGGGTCACTGCAGCTGCCCAAGTACCAACTCCACAGCTCAGTGGAGGCAGCTGGGATGCTGCTGCTGAGGGCTCAGTCCTTCCCAGCACCCCCTGGAAGCCTGAGCAGTGCTGGAAATTCTGTCAAAATGTGCAGAAGTCAGAGGGGAAAAGGGACACATGTTTCCAGTGTGATTACTGCTCCTGCTGTCTGCCCACCACAGTCAGGAAGCAGCTTGGGAAACACGGCCACACGGTGACATAAAGTACCTTCCTCTGCTCCCCACCACTGGATTCAATAGTCTCAGATAATAAACATTTTCTCACCTCTGAAAGGGTGAATTCCCTAGGCAAGATGTTTCAGTTTTTTCATCACTATATAATCATTCAAATCTAGCATAATTCATACTGAAACCACACATGTTTATACACCGACTTATCTCTTCTTAAAACACATAACAAAGCTTGCTGGTACTTTGTCCTTTATTTTAAGGAAAGACATTTAGACTCCTCTTCCCTCCTCTCCTTTCTGGAAAATGAAAACCACCTAAGCCTGTAGCCAAAACGGTTTAACCACATTATTTCCTTCTTTTCAGATAAAGCCACACTGGTTCCCTTTCAATTTCCGAACTTAACAGAATGATTAATAAATTACTGTTCTTGTCTAGGGCCACATGACCTCTTATGGCACCTCAAAACCCTGCACAAAGCTGTCTTTTCAAAGCTTTCAGAATGCTTGATTTTTCAAGACAGCCACAGTAAGACAGCAAAGGGAAAAGCCACATTATTTCCATAAAGGCCTGACCTCCAGCCTTAATATTACTGAGCTCTACAATTTGCCTAGAAGTAGGTAAAAGGATGCCTTTGTTAGAGTAACTCTTCCAAGGTTCTGTTGCTAACCCCAGATTAACTCCATTTACATGATTTTATAAGCCCTCCCCACACCTCCATGTGCTTTTCATAAGAATATCTGAGAAGCAGTCTTGTAAAACTCAAAGTGAAATGCAGCAGAAAGAAGGAGGGGTTGGAAGCCAGGCAGTTTCCAGTTTTGTATGCAGGGGACAAATATAAAGCTGCATGAAGAAACACCACTCTAGGGACACACAAGAGGAAAAGATACTTCAGACAGCTGCCCCCTTCAAAGTCCATGCTACAAACCAAATGAGGCATGGCACTTTGAGGAGTGACAGGAAAGTAACTTCTCCTTCATTTTCTACACGTTAGCACAGCACAAGCTAATTATTTTCTTAGATTTTGTGACCAAACATACTGAAATCTGCAATTTTTACTGGCTTATACCATCTGAATTGTTCAGGTGGTTGTTACATAGAAGTTTCACTTCACTCCTAACTTCATTTTCCATTTCAAACTCTTACTATAAATCAAAGTAGCATTAGGTTTGTTTGGCATTTTTGTTGGTGGTGGGTTTTTTGTTTTAGTTTTGTTTTTTTTTTAATAAGAAAAGCAGATACATTACCTTTACATTGGAACCAAGCTTTTGTTGTTAGAACAAATAATCTGCTTGTTCACTAAACAACGAGCAAGAGTGAACACTCAGGTCCTGGCAGATGATCTGGATGGAGGATGAGCAGCACCATTAACACACACAAACCTTAAAAGGTACGCCAAGAGTAAGTGAGATTTTAAGTTGCTGAGCTGTGTTTTGTGCTCTCTCAGCTTGATATCTGTGCCACACCCTCAACATGAAGCATCTCTCACCTTCTTTTTTGTACTTTTTCAGCTAATCTGTTATTTCCTTGAACCTGAACTTTCCTCCAACTCCAGCTAACTGGGACATAAGCTTTTTCATTAAAAATAGGCAGGGATGTGGCTCCTGTAACACCATTTGTTCCTATTTTGAAATCCAAACTTCATTTTAATATAGTGAAGCAGACAGAGGACGATTCTCAATGACTTTAAAAAAAAAAACACCTGCTCTACTAGAGCACAAGAGGCAAAACCTCAGTTTCACATCCTATTTTAGTCCTCTAGTAAATCCTTATCTTGCAGAACCAGGGTATTTAACTGATGTGCCATAGATACGCTATCTGCATGCTCCATCCACACATCCTGCAGTAACAGAAAATGGTCCTTCTCCCTTAACCAACCAAACCATTTCCTCTCCCCCCCCCCTCCCCAGAGACTGCACACAGTTCTCACCACCCACTGCCAAATGAATCTGCACATTCACAACAGCCACCGAGGGGACCAACGTCACCAGTGCCCAGCAAAGCGGTGCAGTCCCCTCCCTTCTGTCCCCATCTTCCCAGCTCACTGGAGCAAAAGGCATTCTTCAGAGGAGGCTCAGCTCTGACTCACATCAGCCCATTCATCCCTGATGACACCAGCTGCCTCTCTCTTGGCTGAGCTGAGCTTGGCTGTCCCAGTTTCCACACCACCTTCCCCTGCACCACACCGCAACTTTTAAATATTTGAACAGCAGTCTCCTCGGTGACTGACAGATGAAACACTGACCACTGACGGGGAAAAAAACCCTAAAACAAAAAAACCAGCTTGCAAACGCTTACTGCAAGTAAGAAAGATGTTAAACCTGGTAAGGTTAACCTCATGGATCCAGCTTCTCTTAACCTGGTCTGTACGTATCACCAAGGAACAGCAGGTTACCTGCTAAACTGGGAAATTACATCTCCCTGAACAGAAATCTTGAAGGATGTTTTGTATCTCCATTTTAGTGGATAAAACGTGGTGGTCTCACCATACAGACCTGGCCTGTTTGGAAACATCAAGCTGAGCCAGCTCTCTCACCAAGCTGCAGAGCACAGGGCTGCTAGCCTGGGCTTCTTGTACAGGAAAGGGAAGCGGCCCATGGAAGGCCAAAAAACCCCAAAGAATCTTCACCAGCACAACAACTGAAGTTACAGCACAAGCTCTCAACTCCATACAAGGCTTCAGACAAGAGTTTAAGACACTGGTCATTCATATTTCATAAGAAACTCATGACAAATAACTTAATGATGGACAGTTTACAGCACTTCAATCAGCATTTGTCAGTTCAATTCTGAAACAAAGCCTTTGTAACATAGCCTGGGAATGAAACAGTAAATAGAAACAGATGAAAAGAATCTCATTTAGCAAGTCTCTAGGTGCTGGCTGGTTCCTGAGCAGCTCCCAAGGTGGGACCCCTCAGGTGGTGCTGGCCTGGGCATGGCAGACCCTCACCTGATGGTGCCCATCACCATCACATCTTGGCTGTGGACCTGCTCCTGTAGCTTTCTGTGATGGCACAAAGACATTTGACTCACAATCATTTTAGACCATGTCAATGATCTGCTAAAAAACCTGGTAAGATCAGGAATGACACTGATCTGCTCAAATGATCTGCTAAAAAATCTGGTAAGATGAGGAATGACACAGCCTATTGTAGTGAATAAGAAAGCCTGTTTCAACTTTTTGGTTTTTCTTCCTCCTCCATGTTACTTACACATCCTGTAACACCCCCATTCCCCCCTCAAAAATCAAACACAACTAAACCTAAAATCAGCCATCAAGGCACTAGTTTGTTTGTTGTTTTTTTTTTACAGAGCACCAGCACTTCTGGAAGGAAAGCTGAACGTTGGAAATAAAATAGGGTTACTCTATTTCATCACTTATGACAAAGGTCAATTCCTCAAGCAAAACCAGAAATATTAACAAAACAGTATGCTTGCTGAGACTTTTCCTAAATTGCTATGTTTAAGAAAAAAATAGGATTTCTCCCTTCTTCCTACAGAAGCTCTGTAAACAGCTTTTCATACGAAAATATTTTAAGATCAGAAAAAAACAGTGGAAATGCAAACTCACCAACTATGAGGAATAAAGTATCTTCAAGAAAAGAATTTGCTGAAATACACAATATCCCATAAAGTGCTAACAGCCTATACTAAAAGTTTAATAGCAACAAGTAAAAAATAGGTGAGCACAGGGCTAACTAATTTAATTATTATTTGCAGGGGGTTTGTTGCACACAAGCAGTTAGAATTGTTGTTAAAGATTTAAAACCTCTGCATTTTTCCCCTCTCTAGAGCAATATATGCCATGTTTGTTCTGCCTCTGCATCCTGGAGCTTATTAAAATTAATCTGAACTGTATTAGAAAAGTTGCAGCTATGACTTAATTTCTCTGAAAGATTTTTTTATTTAGTCTGACATTTATCAACATACTGTACCTGCCAAATCCAGGAGTCAGAGGATTGAAATTTTTTAAATATAAATTTTAAACTCTTAAAAATATTTTATATTTAAAATATTAAATAAATATAAAATAGATATTTTATATTTATTAAATAAAATTAAAATATTTTAAAATATTAATAATTAAAATAAATATTTTTCCTCCCCTCTGTGGAAACCTATGAATTTATACATGCCTATACATACATGCTAATGTCACAAGTGGTTCAAGATACAGCTTGAAATATTAGCTTAAGGCATTTCACAGTCAAGGGGAAAAAAAAAAAGGCTCAAAAAACCTGTGCCCAAAGTTCCATTCAGGATCACTAACACAGAAAATCCATTTTAGCTCTCTAATTATAGCATAAGGTGTCTGGATACCAAGTGATAGCAACCCCTAAATAGTTTTGAAACTGGAAATAATGCAGTCTGATTCACAACTGGAAAATAGTTTCAGAAAATACTTCCAACTTCAACTACAACTTTCAACTTCTAACAAAACCTGACAGTCTGGTATTACATACTTCAGGAAACTTAAGTATTCTTATTTAAATAATCTAGTTTTATTAGAAATAAAGCTAAAGCTTTGGAAGAGGTCCATCTACATAAAATTCAGATGCAGCAAAATCTTTTTTTACAATTCTGGGTAGAAAACAAATCCATGTATGGACTCACATTAAAAGTGTCTTTGTAGACAGGATCAGAGCTGTGACAAAGCCTCTCTCAGTACACTCTCTCCATGACTGAGATACTACAGTGATGCTTTTTGCTTCTCCTACTTCAAAAGAGAACAGCAGAAAAATCTTCCTCACTTCACAGGGGAGACAATTTGCTTTAAGAAAACCTGGTATTTTAAGAGGTTTTTTTGGTGGCTGGCTGTTGGGTTTTTTTTTTTTTCTGTGTAGTTAACTTGACTATGTAATCATGACTCCTTTTCCAAAGCAGATCAATGTTCCATGAAATTATGCAGGTTACTATTCCAGTTAACTAAAAAACAAGCCTTTAACTAAGAAGACACAAACACTAGGGATGTTAGAGCAAATGCCATCAGGATTTGGGAAGGCTACAGTATTTTAGTGCTGGATGAAGATCACTTGCTTAGAAGTTAACAGAAAAACACCCAATTGCTACTGACCAGAAATTACACTCTAATAAGAAAGAAGCCTCCAGACACAGTTCCAAAGTACTGCAACTACACTTGACTAAAACCACCCCCAAAAACCCCAATACAAAGCCAAAGGTAGCTCCTTGGTTTTGCAGTGTCACCACAAAAAGGTCTTCTGCCTCCCAACATGAAATGTGCTTCATGCTCAGACTCAGCCCATCTGCCTTCAAAAAGACAAATCCAAGCCTATAATTGGAACCCAGAATCAACAAAAACACAGGGAGCAGAACATGAGGATAATCTGAAAGGCAAATACATGCTGGGGTTTTCCCCTGACAAAATTTTACAGGGTCTTTTATCAGTTCATCTTTACCACTGGATTCTACATGAGAAAGATGACTGGTTTTAGATTTACTCTCCCAAAACAGCATGCACTGGAAAAAAAAAGACCAAATTTTTCTTCCAACACTTGTAAAGAACCATGTTTTCACAGCAAATATTGCTAGGAGACTGCTGCTGCTTTGCTGTTGCAAGTATGCATGAATATAACTAACAAATGCCTCTGCCCCCAAACCCAGTTAACTAACAAGAACACATACCACTTGCTGCCACATTGACAAAATATCTTTTCCAGATGGAAATCACAAACTTGGTGGGGAAATCTATACATATTTCTTGTCAAGCTTTCAGAAAACAGCAAAGGAAAAAGCAGTTGTAACTAGGAACTCCAAGGGAGGGCTAAAAAGCAGAGGTTTATCTAGAACATCATTTACACACCAGGCTGTGTGCACACCAACAGCTTATTCAAGCTGAATATTTGAACTGAAAATTTGAATGTGTAATACAAGTGGACTTAACTAGAACATACCTGATCCAGAGAACACAGGCAAGCCACTAATAAAAGCCATCCAGGAACTGCTGAACACAAAAGGGGTGAGAAACTTTGCCTCTTCTGCCCTTTGACTTTCATTACATTCTGAAGCACTCTGACAAGACTCACCCTTTCCCCTTAAGCAGGATTCAACAAGTAGTACTGCACCAAGTCTTAAAATAATGCAAGTTAGTCATTTTTTTTTCTCTTTCACATACCAAAGCGACTACTTTGCTTTCATCACCTAATAAAACCACAGTGCTGTAATTATACTGTAGAAAACCAGCAGCTTCTGCAGAGAAACATCATTAGTGATGGCTGGGAGTTCTCTTTAACAAAGTAATTAGCAGTTTAGTGTCTGTGTGTATATATAAAAAATACCAGATTCTCCAGCAAAATCATTACAAAAAATTACTAATCTTTATAACTACATATATATTAAAAAAACAACATATAAATAGTTTTGATTATCCAAAATGCAACAAGCATTATCATAGCACAAGACCAGGAAGGGAGAGAACCAACACTATGATTTGCAGAAGAGTGGAATGGATTTAAATCCTTAAATTCTTACTCATTATTCATTTTCTATAAACCACTTACTGATTCATTTTCCTAAAGTTCAACAAAAACATAGCTTACATTAGCTATACTTCTTTAAAAATCTGATCCTCAGGTTCTCAACAACAGAACTTCAAGCATCCAGAGAAGCAGCATGAATATTTTTTTTTGTCAGGAAAGCACCACCCTGTATGTCTCATGAGCAGTCTAAGGCCTTTTACAGGGATCAGGAACAGCTTTTTGGGTTCTGTGAGGAGAACCCACCAGGCTATCAGGTTGTGCAACTACCCTATACTCAGATTCCCCTACTTGGAGGCATCTGGATCTAAGATGATTGCCCACTGCCCTTCCAACCCAGAGAAAAAGCTTGCCCTCAATAAATATAACAAAATAAAAAGAGAAGCATGCAAGGTTTATAAAGAAATCCCCAAACATTCTTTAGTAACATGAGAAATATGCACCAGTGTAGTTTGTCTTGCCTTCCTTAGTTTTCCTATTCTTAAACACTCTTTCAGCTTGTATTTGTTTTCCAATAAAGAAAAAGTCCAGTATTTCCTCTCCTGAAGTATGTAAGCTTTTCCCTTTTTTCCTTCTATTTTTTTTTTTTTTTTTTTCTTCTTGACTCCTCTGATCTGTTTTGTCAAACAACACTGGCTACTCCTCAACTGCCATCAAGGGCTATTTCATCAGGACATAAAAGCCCCAGCAGTTAATTCCATGGCTGCTTTCTTCCCTAGATTTCTAAGTATTTGAAATATCCAACAAACGATGTTTTTTCCTCAGTAACTGTATTTCAATAGAAAATTAAATTTCCATGGCCCTTTCTGTAAAAATTATGCTGGGTTTATGAACTCTGTCACCCTCCACTGGTTTTATCTTCTACATCTATACCAAAATGAACAGACAAAGTTGCATGCCCAGAAGTCCCACAACATAAAGCTCCTGCTTGCAATGGCTTAAGCAAAGTATTTTAAATAGAGAAAGAAGGCAGTTCTCCAGACTCCAGTAGTTACAATTTGAATCTTGTGTACAAGTCTAGATATTACTGTAACACAAAACAGATAAAACTTTCTGCCAAGAAAAAAACATATGCAGCATCAGCTATTCCCCAAAACTGGTTCTTTCAGTAGCACTTGTGTTCTTGGAATACCAGCCTTGTGCAAGAGTCCTGGTTTGTTTTTTTTTTTCCATATTATTGTCACAGTACATATTTCACCAGGCCAACTTTTTAAACATCAACTATGCTGGCTAATTAGCTCATTTCATTACTTGTACTTTGGACAATAAAACTTGAAGAAACATTTCAGTGACTTCCAGAAAAATGACAGTTTCTTGTAGCAAATGTTTCATCATCTTATTGAATTTTTCTATTCTTAAACATGAAGTATTAACTGATTTTTCCACACGGAAACAGACATCCTCCAACAGCAACCACTCTTTTCTCATTCATTTATGAGAAGAGCAGAGAAGTGCAACAGTAAAAACTTTGCTTTTTAAGTGGAGGCTCATCTGCAAACAAGAGGATGTTTGCAAATGTCTGGATTTCTTCCAGAATCTCTGTTCTGAAGATTTCAAGTACTGCTTTCATCCACACAGCAATCATCTCTCCTCATATATAGCCAATTCCCAAATGCAAAATTTACCTTACTAACTCCAGTGTTGTTCCTTGCCTGGGAAACTTTAGGATGATGGCATTGAGTAAATATACACAGCTCCGGTGGGTGCATTCAGACTACTGGAAAAAGTCCCAGGAAATGTGTAAAAATACGACAGAACAACTGCTTCCACACGACTGAATAAAAGGTAATCAGAAGCAGCCTGATGTCAGTGCTCAGGACCTACAGAAAAGGTTGACAGGTAGGTACAACAAGCAGCACAGCCCTGCCCTAAGCACCCTTCCTAAGGATTGCTTCAAAATGGTCTTGTCCCTGAATGCACTAAGGAGGCTGCAGGCAATGAGGAATTTGGAGGGTGGGGGAGTGGAAGGATTAGAGGGGAAAAGGCTGTGGATCTTTGTCACATGAGAGACACCTGGTGTGAGTCACAGACTAGTAACAGAGGGCACCCTATGATAAATCACCCTTCAGGAACAACTGTCCAAATCTCAGCCAGCAGCTGCTCACCAGCACAGAACCACGCCTGCTCTGAAAGAGTTCTCTTCCCAAGCTCCTAATGTCACTGGTGTTACCAACTGGATGCAGACAGGAGCATCTCCCAGTTCTGAGGGGAAGTAAATCAGCCAAGATAGACTGTGACTGCCTGGTTTCCAAAGGAGTTTCAGTCAATCAGCTCTTCCCTGTGCAACAGCAGGTAGAGAGTAAGGAACACCTTAAAGCATCCTCAAAGCAAACATGAACAACAAAATGACCTACCTGGAAACAAGCAAACAAACAAAAAGCACAACAAAGCCCTGAGCAGTTTCAGCTAAAATAAAAGACTCTTAAAAAGCACCTCGAAGGGTGAGGTGCACATGGACAGGTTTTTTTTCCTGAGCACATGGAGAGTTCAGCAGCTGAGGTGCCTTCACACTGACCACCAGCTACTCTTCACAGAAAAATCTCTCCCAATCACCACAATGTTTTGGGGTTGGGGAACCATCAGACAGACCTGAGTAGGAGAATAAGCAGTTGTTTAAGGGTGCTCAGGGAAAGCACCAGTTTTGAGACAAGCAGCAGTCAGACCAGGGAGAGAACTGCAGACAAACGTGACAGAAGTCTGACCCCAAAATATCCTTATGCTAACCCACCAGGGCAGTAAGGCACGAGCCAAAAGAAGTCAGTCAAGAACTCTACAACTCTACACAGCTACACAATGAACCACAGCTTGAGTTCACATCTGAACTCACCCAGACTGCTCTACAAGAGGAAGAGTTTACAAGCAGGACAGGTCCTGGGAAACACAAGGTCCTCACTTGATGCCCTCACATATGGAGAGAATCCACAAAGAACACCCCTGGTACCACTGCAGGGCTGACATTTCCTATCTTTCTAATCAAGCCACATCTTACATGCCCACATGCCTCCACGACACCAAAAACAGCTCTGTGAACTTCTCTGAGGTGATGCCCAGCTCTTGAGAGCTACAGCACTGTCTCCTCAAGTGCTTTAAACAGAAACCTTCACAACAAATTGAAGGAGCATTAAATTGACAAATTTAATTAAACTGACAAAAGACAAAGAAAAGAATGAAATCATAAAATCATAATAACTGTTACAATCACATGCATCCCATGGCCAAGATGGTTTGCCCTATGTGCTGGCACAACACAGCATGATCTTCAGTTAATATTACAGCACTAGCATTTTTTTTTTTCCTAAGCCCCCAGTATCAGACATCCTTTTCCACTGGTCTGAAAAAAATGAGACTCAAATCCTTTTCTGTCCAGAGAGTGGGCTGCAATGAACACATACTGCTAACTGTGAGAATATTTAAGATGGTGACAATGCAAAAGAACACAAATACTGCTGGACTGAAAATAGAGGAACTTCAGGAATATTAGTTCTTCAGCACTATGGTGAGGATAAAAAGAAAGCTGAAATTGTAGAAGTTTCCCAGACACCCTCAATGACTTCTTTATAAAAGTAAGGGTATCTAAAAAAAAAACAAATACAAAACCCAAAACTGCTACTCCAGCTTTGTCTGAACGACTTAATGTTTCATCTAAGTTCATCAACAAGTAGTGGGGACCAAAGAAAGTGAAATGTCCTATTCAGTACAGGCTCACACTGATATTTTTCATAAATTAAGCCTTCACTGTCCAAGCAAATTCCACTGGGTACACTGTGGTCCTGTGTCTGACTGGAAATTGCATTTTCTCAGAAAATGGATCAACCAACACACCATTCCCAGCAATGATGAAATTTCACTACTAAAGCCAGAAAACAAAAAGATGATTTGGGGACAAGCCCTATCTATCAAGCCTCCAGGGAGAAAGGACAATGTCAGTGGGAGACTGGTGCTGTTGGCTGCCATTTAAATATAGTTTTTATTCAAATGCAGCACCTTTCTTTCTCATTACATTTCTGTAGCAGCTGTGATGTCTGCAGAACAACAGAAGTTTTTAGGTTCATCCAAACACTTAACATGGACTTTCAGCCAAATAAAAATTTCCTGGTTACACCAGGAAAAAATACATGTGAGTAGAAACTCAGCATCTTCAGGAAGAAAACTGAAGTCTAGTAATAATTAGTTATGGCTACAACCAAATCAGTGTACTAGTGAGTAGAAATCCTAGCACCACCAACCACATGGCATTCCAGGCACTCAGAAACAATTCAAATCCTGCCTGATGTGATTTCCTCCTGAGCTGTGGAACTCAAGAGTACATTCTGCTGAAATAAGCCTGTGCTGAAGGTTCTGGTTTATTAGCAGCTGCCACCAAGCAGCAGACAGGAAGTGAAGCTGCATTAGAAATGAGATGGAGAATCATATAATACAGGGGAGGGGAAGTAAAACAATTCACACACTTCACCAGGGTAGTAACTGGTGTTTAAACAATGAAAAAAGAATATCCAAGAACTGATATTCTTACAGATAAGAAAGGCCACAGCTATACAAGCATCTCAAGTAACAAATGAAAACCAGGAACATTTTATCTAACTGTAAGAAGTATACAAAATGAATCATGCAAAGAAACTTGATCACTCAGTTCTAAACAGGACATGGGAGCTTTCAATAAAGAAGCACTCAAGCCTCCAGACAGCTCAGCCTGAAGTTCACATGGTATCAGTGTAAAACTGACACACCCCACACTCCCCCACAATCACAATGAAAAACAAGGTTCCATGACTTTTACAATCCAGGGACTTAATTTTTAGTGTGGCTTTTTCTTTGGCTATGACAAACCCCCAAAATTGTTCAAACACAAATTTGCTAGAGGACAAAGCACAGAATGTTAAAATAGCTCAAAAAAAATTGTTAAGCTCGAGTTTAAAATGAGTAAGAACATTTAGTGAGCCCAGAGGTGTCCAACTCTTGAATTAATGAAGACAGAGCCTACCCACCCATCACAAACATCAGATGCATCAAATTAAAAAGGCAAATTAAGCATAGGAAAAACCCCTCAGCTAAGAAATGCCAGACTGAAAAACCTCAAGCCTACTATGCCCAGAATCCTGACTTTCCCGTGGATTCACAATGGTCTTGCTCTTTCTAAAACTCAACCATTTAAGAAGCAATTCTAGCAGATGCTGCACCAGTAGCATTGTCAATATGTGTGCCAAACTGCTTGGACACAATAGTGACATATTTCAGCTCTGGATAAGCTATTTTTGGGCTACTACTTGTTTAGCCAAACACTGAAGCAGAATTCCGGAATAAAAATATTTTAGCATTGGTAAGTTTATCTGCATTTGAGATCTCAAGCTAATGCCTAAAATAATAATTAACTGTCAGCTCCCCCCCACAGCCTTTTTTTATTCATATAATTAAAAACATGCCTTGCTGGCTTAGCTCCAGCAATGAACAAGCAGACATTATTCTGTGCCTCAAGAATCAAAGCTCATAAAAAAAAAAAACGTTGCAGAGCTGCAAAAAGTCACATGGTGTTAAAAGACTGCTGAAGCCTATGAAATAAATTCTTTATAAAACGAAAGCCTATAGAGGACAAAATCTCAGACAATTCATGTGAAAGACTTGGCTGTTTCTGCTGATAACATATGCTGCCTACTCCTCTTCTGAAGTTCTGGGAGTGGCTTACTGTCAGACAAGTTTAACTCTGCACAGAGCAAGCCTGCCTTCATGTGTGATTTAGGCTAGTGAAGTTTGATTACAACAGTGAACTTGTGATTTGTTCATCCTAGAGCATAACACTATTGCCATTTATTAGCTTATCCATGTCTAGCCTCACTCAGATGCATTCTTCTAAACATTTTATTTAGTGAAGCACTCCAGATTTACTGTAAACACAGATAAAACAGGGAGTGGCATTCATTAATGAGACTCCTGTTCTATTTTTAATACACAGCCTATCTGCCATGCTCCTACATGATTAAGACAACACAAGAAAGTGGATGAAGTAGTTCAGTACTTTAAGAATTCATTCAGAGAAAACAAAGTTTAAAAAAAAAATCCATAGGAGCAAATAAAATTAGTTTTGAACTGGCAAGAAGAGAGACTTCAGTCTTCTTACACATTACAAGAAAATTCCTCATTCAATTGTGAGCCAGAATCAATATTTTTTCAATAAGAGCCAGATTCAATTCCATTTCCTTAGCAAAGCAGCCAGTACCCAGCATAGCCAACTTCACTCATTCTCTCCCTATTTGTCAAGCTTCTGCAAGCCTCACAAGACTACAGGGAAAACATTTTTTCCAAAAAAACCCCAAACCAAAACAAAACACAAACTCATTAGTTTCAATTCCAAGTGCCATATCTGCCCTCAGGATTACTTTTTTCTTTCTATCAAGTTTTTCCCCTATAGGAAATACTTGCATGTTCCACCTAGCAGCATTCATAACACCCAATATGCCATTAAACCCAAACATGCTTCAAATATTGCCTCCACCCTGGTAGGTTTGGTCGCATTTGCTGTTTATTGTTTGAAAAGCAGGTTAAAAAGTTTAGCAAAAGTAAGGATTTTGTAGTCTATTAAAAATCTTTGAAGAGAAAAAAATTATACAGAAATTAGCCTGAAAGAGCAAGGCTATGGGGAGCATAAGCACTAGTCCAAACCTACTGAGGTCTGCAGAGAGTCTCCTATTGAATTCAATGATATTTGTATCAGTCCCAAAGCATCTACAGTTACAAAGATTAGAGGCAGCATCTATATTTTGAAGTTACATTTTTCCTGTAAAACAAAACCAGCTGTGACTTCAGTAACTTTACTCTGATGAGACTAAGCAAGGTTTTTGACTTTAATACAGCTTCATGGTAAGCATCAGTGTCATTCAGGAATTTTAGCTTTTGGTAACAGGCTATGGGACAACCACCTCATGAAAAAATACATTCAGAAATTAATTCTGAAAGTGATGCTTCTTCCCCACTATTGCTCATGGTGCAACAGAGGAAAATGCTTCATTCCACTGAGCTGCACACCAAAAGCTTGCTGTATCCACTGGCAGCACAGGACCCAAGGAAACAACCAGCTCAAGGAGCACATTTTCATTACCATCTCCCACCATTTGTTGGCCCAAGCCTGGTTTCTGAACTACTTGCAAAGCATCTGACTCAAGACGAAAGTTAAATGCCTCCCCAAAATTTTTCATAGCCTTAAAGTAGAAGCTCTGTTCTTCAAAATAATCAAAAGCCACACACATATGGCTGCCCACGTGTTTCCCTCCAAAAATATGAAGATGCTTTAAAACAAAGTGATATCAGGGTTGATCCTAACATGTGACTAACATGCACCGAGATGTGAAAAATCAGTTAATTTTGCATCCTACCCGCAGCCCATGCTAGTAAGATCACAAAGACAAGATAAACATTTCTTTCAGTCACAATAATTTCCTTCTTACCTTGCCTCCTTCTCTTTCAAAGTCGACATATTCCCGGGTCGGTGTCTGTCGCTGCTCCCCCTGCCAGCTGGCCGGAAAAAACTGGAGAGACAGATTGGTTCCTGTGGCCACAAAAGCCTTTTAGAAAAATCAATACAAACAGGATCAGGGAGCAAGACATTACATAAATTATGCAGGCAGTCATTTATTTTTACATCAGTTTATGTCTTAAGCCAGGCAGCACGGAGAATACTTAAAGTCAAAAACATGCACTCATCATTTTTCTTAAGTATTAAGTTACAAACATTTGATTCCATTTTGACAACATTTACCATTGGCTGCTTCAGATATAAAACACAACATGGAATCAATACTTCTTTCAAATCAGTTTTGCTGACATCAGAATCTGTCCTTTCAGTTTTGTCTGGATAACCTGCGCCCTTACTACCTGAAGCATTAAAAATTGCCAATGCTTTTTATAGAGCTTCAGAATCTCTAAAAGAAGTACTGCTGAAGGAAAATTAACCCCTGAGACCTTTTATTAGGGACAACTTTTCTTCTTTTTTCCCCCCAAAGAAAAGCACTCCTTTTGTTTCACAGTCTACTTAAACACTGGTCACAACTGAAATGCAAATATTCCCATTTTATCATCACTGGCAAGCAGCATCAATACACAGCTCAATTAAACTTCAGAGGATGAAGTCTTCTTTGCCACGTGAAGACATCCATGAAATCCAAATCAGTAGATCCTGTGTCAGTGAGAAAGGCACCAAATCTTCTCAGTTGCAGCCCTTTGTAAAATCATTAAAGGGACTGACTTAACCGGATTAGAAAAAGCATACCTTGCTTTTAAGTAAATAATTTTCTATGGTTTCAAGTGAAAGTAAGACTGCTTACTTTATTAAGCCACTGCATTTATTTGTATATCTTATCAACTCCCAAGACAGGACCAATTTCTGGACATGAAATAAAAAAAAACTGGCTTTGCAAGCACAAGCCCTTTGCAAGGAGGTTTTTGCAAGTGCCCTTGTGTGGTACACATGAGCATGAACTGTAAGCATGTGGATACTCAAACATGCTCCCAGAACAGAACTCTACTCAGAATACCAGGGTTAAATGTGATTTATTACAATCAAATGACTGTACTGATCAGCATGATCACCTAAGATTTAACTGGTCATCAATCCAGAATACAGTTTTTCTTAGAAACTATACAAATACTACTCCAACAGCTGGAATTTCCTGGCAAGCAGATTTCTTTTAAGCAACCCAGAATTCAGCAACTTGACAACATAACTGTACTGCTACCTGTGACACACCATCTCTACGTGGTATTTAAGGCAGCTCCAGTCATGTACTGCAGCACTGCCTGTCACAGGATGAATACCTCCCCTTTAAAAAGTAGATCTGCTTTGTCTTGACTTTTTCTCCTTTGCCAAGGGAGACTCTGCAATCAGGTTCCATTCCAGACTATTCCTAAAAGCAGACTATTTATTTTTAAATCTCCTGTGAAGCCCCATTCTCAATGTCATTAAAATAGAGTAATCCATCCTGCTAATACTGGGAGAGTATTGTGTTGGTGCACTTTTATTTGTTTGCTCTACAATATGCAAAGAAAAACGGTTCAATAAATACAGAAGAAACTTCAACAAGTGTACCCTTGCACAAACAGAAAGCATCCAAACTGCCAGGGCTGCAGACCAGCAGAAAAGCAAAGAGAAAATACCTGGTACTAAGTGATGCTATTTACAGATCAACAAAGAAGTTATATCTCCAAATATTTCTGACTCACAGGTCCCCACCACTCAGTCTGCTCATGAGCTACCTTCCCACTTCCAAGCATCTTTACCAAACAGGTGGTTTACACTTTCATTTACACACTTATAATGCCCACAGAGAGAGATCTTGGAGATCACTGCAGCCACACCAGCTTCTGCAGACTCCCAGAATATTGGATTAGAAGCACTACACTTGCTTTCTGGGAAACAGAGACTGAAGTGCCCATGCCCCCCCCTGCTTCCAGTCCCTAACTTCAGCTAGAGGTAAGAACCATGGGAATAAATACCAGAGAAAAGAAAATGGAAGAACAGAAAATTCCCACATCCTCATGGAGTCATGCAGGCAATATGCAAACCACAGGCTATTTATAAAGCTGTGTAGGTATTTATCCTCTGGATTTTTGAAGCCTGTTCCCTCCCTTTGAACAATTAACATACCCATGTGCTTCTCAAATCAAAAACACAGCTCGCTACTGAAAAGCTCAAGAACAGTCTTGCTAGTAACCACACAGGACTACACTGAATCCAACTATTTCTTCTAGTAGCAGGCAAATTAAAAAAAAAAAAAAAAAAAATTAAAACCAAACCAAAGAAATAACCCGAAACGACTAGTTTGGTCTTGAATTTGAAAGTAAAAATTAAAAAAAAAAAATCTTAATTTTCTATTCAGAGCTTTGTGAAGCTCAGTCTGAACTGCTATCATGCATACATGCCTCAAATTTTGCCAAGACTTCATCAGGTAGCACAGAGGTGATCTGACCCACACGTAGAGTATAAATACAAGCACCTTCCAAACAAAGAGGTGGTTAGGAAGTCTCCCAAAACTAACTGAGCATGGAAAGTTATTTTCAAATTACCAAAGCAATACCAGTAAATCCCAAATCTTAATATTTCACAGGTACTTTCTCAGGAGCACTGGTTAATTATTTTCTTTGTTCCATCAAGACTTACTTGACAGAGGTAACAAACAGCTTACTGCTAGTTCTACATTAAATCCCTAAGATATTCCCTAGTTTTTTTTACCTGCTTAAAAAAGTCATTTGCAAAGGCTCCCTTTGGAGATAAAAGAATAAATCCTTGATGTCTGGAAAAATAGTCAAGTCTTAAAAAAAAAAAAAAAAGTTAAATTGCTAGGTCTTTTTAACATCAGTCATCACACACACTACATTTCTAAATAAACGTGCCCTGTTCACAAAACAAAACAAGCTGTTTCAGATCAAGAAATATAGAAGCTGTTTTATAATTAAGTAGAAGTAGTATTACTTAGAACAGGCAACACTGGTTGCTTCCAAGGGACGAAGTTCTGGCAGAGAAAAACAGCAGTAGCCTTGGAAATCTGAAGGTGGAACTACAGTGATTTCTCATTTATATAAATAACTGCACAGGCTGCATTAGAAAGCTGGTTGATAAACTAGACATGCTTTTTATTTATTTATTTAGGGAAGGATTCTGTTATACCATGCATTTTCACCTGTTCACAAGCTTCAAATGCTAGCAAGCCACCTCCTCACCTCCCTATTGTTTGCCTGGTGACTTTTGAAAGGAAGCAAACATGCACCATTAAATACGAACATTAAAAAAATAATAATAGTAAAATCAAGGAAGAAGCTGCAAACGGCCTCTCACAAAATGGTATTTCTGGTTCTTAGATCACAGGGGTAAGACTCAGGTAAAATAGTTACTCAGTAAAAGCTACCCATGTACTTAATACATCTTTTTACCCACTGATGCAAATGAAGAACATCAGTTGCAGCAACTGGTATTCAATTACATTTGTCTGGATGTGCATAAGAACAATTTAAGAATTAATTCCACTGAGAACTGACCAGCAATATCTACACCACATGAAATTAAAGAATCATCATATCATACATGCAGAGTAAGGAGCTGTTTTCTATGGGAAAGCAATGCTTACTGCATGTTCTATTATATCAAGTAAATGAAAAACAGGTTACTTCTGAATTTTAAGAGCAGCCAACAGTCAAGAACTTCACAAGACTGTAAGATACTGATCCTGCAGAAGAAATATACAGCAGAAACCACCCCAGGAAATAACCAGTCAGTTCTTGACTACGCCAAGCCATACTTCATCTCACTTCTTAATTCTCCACGCACTGTAAGTAACCTTAATGAATGAGAAAAAAAGAGGCTGAACTTCCAAGTTTCATTTTAAGGATCTCATTTTAAAAGCACCTATTTCACAGACGCATCTAACAGCTCATTCGAGACTTCGAGCTAGCGTCTTTCTGAACAATTTCACTCAGTTGGGAAAGCTACGATGGAAAAAAAAGGAAAAAAAAAAGGAAAAAAAAGGAAAAAAAAGGAAAAAAAAAAAGGAAAAAAAAAAAAAAAAAAAAAAAAAAAAAAAAAAAAAAAAACAGCTGAATATCGAAAGGAGCCGCTCACAACCCCAACACGTGTCGGGGGAGAGAAGTGCAGCCGGATGGCACTGCCGGTGCTCGGAGGGCTCCGGGAGATGTTCCTCACTCCCCATCACCGCCCCGGGACCCCGGGCCCGCCGGTACCGGGTTCGGTTCGCTCCGCTCCGGCACGGCAAACTCGGGCCGCCGCGTTCCAGCGACGGAACGCTAAGGGGATAGAAAAACTGCTGTTTAACGACCGCTTCTCCTTCCCTCGCCTCTGAAAGGCGGCAGATGTCACTTTTTTGTCTTCAAGGAAAACTTTCCAGCCCGGCACGACCCCCCCGGACCCGGCTAACACCCCACTCCCCCGCGCCGAGCCGCTCAGCTAAGGTACTTCCAGCGTTCCTTCTCCTCCAAGCCTCCCTCAAACTTTTTATTTAAAAAAAATAAATAAATTAAATAAGTGGGGAGAACGGCGGCGGGGCCCAGCCGTCTCCGGGCTGCCTGGCGCCCCTGCCCGCCCC
>JAAWXA010000018.1:2488905-2526545 GCA_038090715.1 Florisuga fusca | reverse complement strand
GCAAAAACTGAAAAAAAAAAAGAAAAAAGAAAAAGAAAAAGGGAAAAAAAGGGAAAAAAAAGGCAAAAAAAAAGGCAAAAAAAAAGGCAAAAAAAAAAGGCAAAAAAAAAAGGAAAAAAAAAGGGAAAAAAAAAAGGGAAAAAAAAGGCAAAAAAAGGCAAAAAAAAAGGTAAAAAAAAAAACAAAAAAAAAAGGGAAAAAAAAAAAGGGAAAAAAAAAGCAAAAAAAAGGCAAAAAAAAAAGGCAAAAAAAAAAAAAAAAAAAAAACGGGAAAAAAAAAAAAAAAAAAAATAAAAAAAAAAAGCCAAAAAAAAAAAAAAAGGAAAAAAAAAAAAAAAGGCAGCTGAATATCGAAACGAGCCGCTCACAACCCCAACACGTGTCGGGGGAGAGAAGTGCAGCCGGATGGCACTGCCGGTGCTCGGAGGGCTCCGGGAGATGTTCCTCACTCCCCATCACCGCCCCGGGACCCCGGGCCCGCCGGTACCGGGTTCGGTTCGCTCCGCTCCGGCACGGCAAACTCGGGCCGCCGCGTTCCAGCGACGGAACGCTAAGGGGATAGAAAAACTGCTGTTTAACGACCGCTTCTCCTTCCCNCCCTCCGACTTCCTCCCGGCTCGCACACCCCGGCCGAACAGCCGCGCCATTCACAACCCCGCCGCCACCCCCGCGCATGCGCCGCGGGGCTCCCGCGCCTCCCTCCGAGGCGGGAAGCGGCGTGAGTGAAGGGGGGACAGAGACAACACACTGCCTCACACCCACCCTTCCCAACCACCTCCCCTCGCCCCCGCGGTGACGCACCCGCAGGGCTGAGGGGAGCGGGGTCTTTCCCCCTTTGCTCCCCCTTGCCCTGGGTTAGCGCGGTCCGTCTCGATGGTTTCCGGCTTCCTGCTTCGAGGGGAGCAGCCTCAGCCCGGCCGTGGGGCGCGCTCCCCTTGCTCCCCCTCACGGGCCGCCCCTCCATTTCCTTCCCCGTTCCCCACCGCCGCTCCAGTCTCGGGGGGTGAGGTGGGTCTGAGCAGGACGGGCGGTGGAGGCTTTGCGCTTCCGCGTCAGGCCACGCTCGGGGGCAGGGAGGGCTGTCGGCAGCCTGAGCTAAACCCAGGGCATGGTCCGTGTCCCATGGGCGCTAAAAAGATCCAGCAGCCTCACTCCGGCTGCCCTGCTCCCTCCCCGGGCTTGCTGGGGCGTTGAGCTGGTTCTGAGGCTTCAAACTCTGAAGTCTCGGTGTCTGGCATTCTGGTGTCAGCCTGCTGCAAAATAATCCAGCGCTTCGGTTCACCGGCGCTTTAAAAAGTTCGCTTTGCACACAGACTAGAAATACAGCACCGAGACACCAGCCTAAGTCTTGATTTTAATCATCTGCACCCACAGGAACTTTACAGGAGCTCATGAGATCAAGGAGCACACCAGGACAAAATCACCTGTCCCTAAATCCCATTTTTTCCAAACTTCACCTTGGTTATTTTTTTTTCCTTCGACCACTTCTCCAGCCTTTGAGCAGCTCAAGCATTGTAGGGATAGTTGCCCATGCCAAAAAAAACCCCAAAACCTGTTGGCTGTTACGATACCTATTGCCAACGTAAAAATATTAGAGTGTATTAGATCTTCTGATAAAGAAATGAGGTTTTCTAATCTTGCAGTCGTACAATCTTAACTTTACACGTACTCATGCAAATTGGAAGAGGGCAATGCTAGGGTTAGCCAGAAGGCATGATTTGAATCAAGTCTGTGCAAATTAATAAAAAAATGAGGGAAGTGTCTGTATCCCTCAACTAACTGTACACCAGCTTCATAAAAAGAAGGATCTTTTTGAAATGTAGAAAAAAATTTAAGAGAAGTTTAACACGTTTATGAGCTGCAGATTTACGCAGCAACTCTGTGTTCGATCTGTACCTTCCGATTTTTGGTACATTCCTGTAATGCAGATATGTGTGTAAATTCAGAAATTAAAAGCACTAAAAGCTGTCCTAAAAGTTTTCTTCAAATCTGAACAGTAATCCACTGAAACTGAAAACATAAAAATGTTAATATAGATCTTGACTCATGTAGATTAATAAGAACCCCTAAGTGAAATTCTCCTGACCATCAGGCACATTCAAAGCTCCCAAAATAAGATTATTTTTTTTAAAATCTGTATCACTTTTCATCTTACAGCAAGATCAATACCAAGAGCATAGACCTGCAGGAGACCTGCCAAGTTCGTAAGGTAGAAACCTGCTCTCTTAACCTCCAATAATCTTTCACTACTCACTAGTATATCGCTCCATTCCCACCTTCTCCCCCACAAGCTCCCTGTGTTTTCTTTCAAGAAACAGTTTGCAAAAAAAAAAAAAAATTACCAAGGTCAAAAACAAGAGCAGTGGTTGTAAAGCCCTAATATAAGAAACAGGAGACATAATCACCTAGGCAAGCTCGGGTTTTTGACCTTGGAGTATGTTTTTCTAGACTTTGGAAAGAATGTAAAATCTGACTGCTTTCCTCCAGGAAGTTCTTTGTTTTATGTTTTTTTTCATTGTGGGGTTTTCATCTCCCCCCTGCAAAATTTTTGTTTTAAATCAAGTGAGTCAATATTTAATCATAGAGTTTGTAACAGATCAGATGCTGCCTCTCTGTGTTGCCCTGGCCAGTCAGATGCAGAAGAGGTGAGATGGAAAAGAGTGGCATGGTGTCATTCTGAATTTATTTAATTTCTCTATATTAAGCTAACACACACCAAAAAAATTCACTTCTGCTCTGAAGAATACCATAGTGAAGGGAACTGATTCCTTTATATTGTGACAGATACAATTGGGAGAAAATTATTTTAAACCTGCTTTCTCATCAAGGAAAGATGATGAAATGGGACCAGCTTTTCCCTCAACCCTGTGCATTTCCCCTCTACCTCCAACATTTAACAAGGCACTTCAGGTCTAAAAGTCAGAGACGTCCCTGCTTCTATTGTTTGTAGCCAGGCAGAAGAAAGGCACAAAAATTAGTGTCTTTCCAGCGAGAGAGGCTTGAGCATAATTTACACAGTTATTTACCCTGCTTGGCCAGAGCTGCTGGCCAACAGCCAGACAGTCAACACAGATCAGAAGCAGCTTTGCAGGTGGTAGCTGGGGGATATGAGAGGGAAAGCTGAGGTTATGGTGTTGGAGGTGGGATAAAAACTCATGGGAATCCTGCAGCTCAGTTAACTTTTTTTTCTTCTTCTTTTACTTTTTAGCCCTGTGCCATCAGTGCACCAGAAGGAGCCAGATCCTTTTTCCTCGGGCATGACCAAATGCAACTGCTTCCTAAAGGTGTCAGTGGTATCTCTGCAAATCCTTTCAGTGCAGTTCAGGCTGCTCAAATCTTACCAAACTTACCCTGCTCTGTACATCCGTGGTCTGTTGATTCACAAGAACTTTGGCTGGTCCTCAGGCCTGTGGCTGAGTTACCTGCAGAGAACAGAAAGGGCAAGCTTGTAGGCATGCTGCTTTGAGAGCCATTCCTCAGAGCAGAGCCCTTTCCAAAATAACATCTAAAGTTTACAGTGCATGGATAACCGAGACACAACACCAGTTAAAGATACACAGATGGGCTGGTTCTGAGAAAGGGAGCTTTCTTCAAGTGACAAGTCCTGTACGTACTGCACTTTCTAGAACCCTTCTTTACCATGTCTTTAAAACCTCTGGTTTTCCCTCTGCAGCAGTATTTGCTGAACAAATCCACGGCACTGATGCTGGATGGTTCTCTAGACTGCACACATGTGAGACACTAATAAGCAAGGCTCCTGCATATCCACTGAGCTATGGCAGCTGCAGCATAATCAAGCACCAGTGTTTTGTATATACAAGCTACTCTGTGATTACAGATCCATTATTAAGCTGTCTGCAAGATATAATTATGCACATTAGGCATGAAATGCATTCCACTTACGCAAGTTCCATGCTTATGGGTTGTACAAAATTCAGGGAGAGGGATAGAAGTTGAGCAGATAGATTGTCTTCTTTCCCTCAGTCTAATTTGTATTACTCTGCTACTAGAACTGCTGCTCCCAGCCAGAATATCTTCAGTGAAGTCATCCCACCAGTGATGTGGCATATTGCTGGTGGGTTCATGGACCCTCAGTCACATGCAGAAATCATCCTGAAGTGCTCTAACTCATCTCCAGAGGAGCTTTTAATGCCTAGCCTGCATACATCAGCAAAAAGATCTCTCAGGACTCCCCAAGACAACTCTGATGAGGGATGTAGGCAATGCAGAAGCCCAGGAGCTGTTGGTGTCAATTTACATCTGGCAAAACACTTTATGCAGAGATGGACGTAGGGACTCCAAATGTGACAACAGCTTTCAGGACTTAGGCTAAGTCCAAAGTTGATCTCTAAACATCTTGTGTACCACACAAAGAGAGATAAAAGTCATACCACAGCAGTTAAACAGAATTATCTTCTTTTGCATGCTGAGTGGGAAGCTGCCTACTAGTAAAAAATGCTAAGCATGGCAGCTATGAGGGAGGAAGCAGAACCTGAGCTCTTTTCTCTAAACCAGGCCACAAGGAGATGCATCTGTTGATTCCAGATCCCAAAGCTGGAACCTTTTCTCTAAAAGGACGTGCCTACAGGTGCTACTTGAATTAACTGAATGTGACTCCCTTATCAGAACATGACTCCTGCCTATCTCTGTTGTTCCTCAGGATTTGGAGCACTCAAGGCATGGGAGACCCTTTCCAGGCTGAAGCTCATATTCCTGGCCACCTCACCAAGCACCTTTGTCCCAAGAACCCTAGGACAAGAGTAGCTTCCATCAGGGTTGCTACCACAGTGCAACAAGAGCCCAAAGCCTCCATCATCAGGACTAAATAAAAAGCCAGTTAAAACAATCATCCTTTCCCACCAGATGATCTGGACACCCTTGGCTGTTTCAGAGTTTGAACACTGGCAGTTTAACAGCATGCTTCACAAAGAAATAGCCCAGACATGCAACATCTCCCATGAAAGTTTCTCCTGTATAGCATGGGACACCCACCTGAATACACTCTTCTGGCACTTGGGTGCCAGCAACTAATCATGGAAAGATCAGGGATAAGGGAAACTATGGAAGCACAGTGTGATACACAAGACTGACATAGCAAACGTGGCCTCTGATTATTGAGCTTGGCACAGTCTTAGGAAAACCCATCTAATGAATTGAAAATCCGTTTAAATTCTTTCAGTTAACCAGGGGAATACAGATGTTTTTCTACAAACCAACATGAAATGAAACCTGAGAACCTCTGAACCAATTAATCCTCTGATGATGCAACAGGAGCTGAACTACTCAGTTAGAGAACTAAACCAGATAACCCCATGTGGCTACTTGGGTACTGATTATTTTAACATTGGTGATGATCACAGGAGCAGGCATACATTTCTAGGATTCTGTGCTATCTATACATGTTTTGGCAATGGAACTATGCAGCTTTTATATGAAAAAGCTATTTTAAAATTTTACCAGTTGCCACATAAACTGGGAAAAGAAACCTTACCTGAACTCAGAGTCTCCACTGCCTGGCGAGCAGACAGCATGAGGAGGTGCCTCTCCCAGCCTTGCCTGTGGCCTCTTAAATGACACTTGGAGTGTATCACTTCACCTCCCATGCCTCAATTCCCCCACTTATCAAACGATTTGAGCTATCCTGGTGAAGATCTTGAGATCTTATGGAAAGAGCCAGGCACTCTCATTATCCATGATGTTGAGCAACAAGGATAAAGTTTCACTAAGCACAAGGTGTGACTCACCCAAGAGACATACATGAAAGGAAGTGTTTATAAATGGTCTTGGTGAGATCAGTTCTGAGGATGCTGGGCATACAGACAATACTGGTGGCACACAGCTGGGTGTTACTCAGACATAACTTTTTCTATGTATTATCTGATGCACTTCCAGCAGCCACAGCACCTTGTTACGTTGCGTTTCTTAAGCTATTAAAAACTCCTTCAAAAGTATATGTGTGGTTTTTTGGGGGGTGGCATGCTGTGGTAGAGAGCCTTTTCCAAGTTTTTAAAAAACCAGCACTGTAGGAAATGGGTTGAAACCCACTCAGTTGGTGGCTGGTGTGAGACAGCAGAAGTAGCCATCCCTGCTTGGTCCTCCTGCATGAGCAGCAGAGGGTATGTTCAGATTCAAACCCTGGAAACCAAACACATTTCAGATGATGGGGGAGAAAGCTATGCAGAGGGTGACTCAAAGCCCTGTTCTGGCTTCACATGTGAATGTTTATCACTGAGCAAGCTGCTACAGTCTGTTATACTTCTGATGATATTCAGTACAACTGCTAGAGGTGAATCAGTCTTGGTACAGATAATGACCAAGGGACACTACAGATTCAAGAGAGATTATTCTTACAAGCTTTAAGCTATAACTCTTTCCTCTTGTAGATCCAGTGGTGGAAAGAAGTTGCATTTCTGAACCTTTTTTTTACCTTCCCTATGATCAAAGCAGAAATTAACTCTCACATGTAATCAAGGACCTTAAGACTTTGCCCAGCTGAAATAAAAATACCAGTAGGGGAGATTTGCAACAGGCACATCTTCACTGAAAGTGTTTTCTTGGTAAGAAACAAAGAAGTTTATGCACAAAAAGATCCCTCCTTCCAAAATTCCAAATTTGTTTAGAAGAGTCAGACAACTACAGAAGATTTATAAGCACAACTTGCATTAATCTCTGTTCTGTTTCTAGAAAGTTTTCCTGAAGATACTCTAAGTTGAAGTTTTTCTACCTCCGTTCAGTAGTAAAGTGTCTCACACTTCATCTGCCTTTAAGACACACACCCAGCTTTAAATTTGCATCATAGAAGGCAGCAAAATGCTGACTTTCAAGCATCAAATTATTCTAAAAACCTTGTTCTTGCCGAACTAATTTAATTTTCAAGGCGAAAGTTGCCTTTCAGAACTGTACAGAGTTCTGCTCCCCAAACACATGAAAACCTTTTATTTCCATGCAACTCTCACACCAGGCTGCCACATGGTGTTGTAATAAATGGATTTTATTGTCCTTGCAGAGGAATCAGGGCTCTGCTTAGGGGAGTAAGAGACTGGGAGACAAAGTCATGCAGTGTGTTGTACAATTAGACCTTTAAGGCCAGGAAGAGCTGCCACCATCTACAGACAAAGCACTCAGAGGTGAAGTCTCACGCTGAGCCTGATACTGGAAATTAGCAATATTTAAATTGATGTCTCCAACCAAGCCTACAAGGAAATATTTCTCTTTATCAGCACATTCCATCGTGGGCAGGTTTGGAGCACTCTGGTGCAGGGGGTACAGACTGCTGCTCTCCTTATGGAGCTTGCAAAGTTTTAAAAATAATAATAATAGTAATTTTTAAATACTTGGCTGCTACTTTGAGGAGTTACCAAACCCTGCCTGCCTTGTGTCTGCTTTGAGAAAGCAAAGAAGAGCTCATCTCTGTGTGGTGCTGAGGGAGCTGCCTTTTCACCTTCTTTTAACACAGTGCTGTTATTGTTTTTGTTCTCATTGATCTTATCCTTGGAGAATTTGGAAGGGATTTCAAAGAGGCAGGGTGTTGATAGTAACTTTGTTTTCATCTTTCTACTCTGTTGAGGAAAGCTCTTTGTTTCTATTGACTAGGCATTAAGATGGCCCCAACCCTCAATCCTAATCCAGAATGAAGTCTCAAGAGACTTTCCCTTGACTTTGTAAGAGCACAAAGATTTCCTCATGTTTTGATTGGGCATTTCAGGTTGAATGGTATATTCACAGCTGACCCTGTCCCAAGACAGATTCCTCAGCACGCTCTTATTATAGGATTTTCCCAGTAGATATGGATTTTCCCCTGCTCAAGTCTTCAGCATTGGGATTTACCAATAGCAAAGAGACCAGCAAGACATCTATGAGCCAAGGGACAAGAGTGGCAGAGGTTGTTCTTCACCTCTCAGTCACCTTTGTGGTCTCTGTTAGCAGCTGCAGTGTTTGCAGATGTCCAGTTAAGCTCGAGACTGACCCACAGAACAAGGAGAAATAAAGGGCACTTCCAGTTTCACTTGAAAGAAATTCCAGTGGCTACTCCAACCCCATAATCCAGACGTGATTAATGTGTATCAAGGGCAGATCTGGTTTCATCAGAGATCCTAGATTTTCCACAGTCTTAACTATTTGGGGAAAAGAACAAACCTTGAAAGCTGAAGGAAGGAAACCATGAGCCCAAGTACAAAACTGGATCCTGTTGCAGGAAAGTTAACACACGACAGTGTTCTACACGAACACAGGCTTCTCTCAGGAGCATTAAAACAAAAGTAGGCTGGTTTCCTCAGGATTTGCACCTCCGTTCTCCCCTTTCACCTAATTTAAAGGCTTTTGAAGGAATTTTGGAATTTCCCTCCCGCTCTCAAATTTGCTTGAATTTGACCTGCAGACTGAACAATTTATGCTGTAGAAGAATAGAACAGAAAAAAAAAAAGGCACACAGGGGTAGTAACCTCCCACACTTTGCTCTACTACAAGTTCAGTCTCAAACTGAGTTTGTGCAGAGTGAGACATTTTTGGACAGAAGGTCCTTTAAAGGTAAGGAGAGTGACTCTGGAACTTCTCACAAGAAACATCTCAGTCTCAACTGAGATTTCCAGGCTGGAGCCAGACCAACCAACCTGTGTCCTCCACAGAGAGCTGTTGTTCTGGGGGAGTTAGCACCTGGCTGGCTGATCTTCAAGTCATTGCCTTGCTCCCAGATTTCAGATCAGAGCACTCAAGGTTTCCAAAAATAATCCCATCAGCAAAGTTCCCCCATTCATCCATAATGCAATGGCATAACTCCCTAACCTCGTTCTCAGAAACAGCTGAGATTTTTGGCTGCATTTTAAAACAAAAAGGCAAAGAAGAGGGAAAAAAAAGCAGGGGGTGGAAGACAGCTTGAGGGAAATGCCTGGCATGGCAAAGCTCATCTATTTAGGCTAAAGCTTTGGCAAGGCTCTGAGCAGTCAGTCTGCTTACAATGGAAACCACCTGACACATACCCACTCACAAAAACACAAACACCTCTAGTAGCTACAAAAACCCGGGGGCTCCACAGCAGATAGGGTGAGCACTAATGAAGGGGTTCCAACTGCAGCAGCAAGATCAAGATCAGGTAACAGGAGAACATTTGACTAAAGATAACTCGAGTCCTGGGACAGATTTCCCAGGAGAAATAAGTTCCCATCACAGAAGGTTATCAGCAGCAGATGGAATGCAATCACAAAAAGGGAACCAGGTGACACATCGTGACTGCTTGATATTTCCTCTATATAGTCATTTATACATGCTAACAATGATGCTTTTGCCTTAGTAGGATTTTATAGCTCTTAAAGTGACCTTCAACAGGGAGATGGTGGAGTCACCACCCCTGGAGGTATTCAAAGACCATGTAGATGGAGCACTTCATGACGTACTCTAGTGGGACAGTGGTTTGGGGTTTTTTTTCTGGGTTGACACTCAGACGTGGTTATCTTAGAGGTCTTTTCCAATTGTGACAATTCTGTGGTTCTGTAGCCTACTTTTCACATTCATTCATGTTTTAACAGTGTTTCTATCCCCCTGTGACAGAGGTGGTGAAGCAGAGGCACATGAGGATTGTGTGACTTCTCCGTGCTCATAGAGAACTAGTCAGGGTAGGGCTGATGACATCAGTATTTAGCATCCACCACTTCTCTACCCAAACAGTTCTTCTCCCTGGGAAATTCTGAAAAGTTCACACGTGCTTTTTCACGGCCACTAATTGATGGAGTTCCTGGTTTTGGCTGCTGCTGCTTCTGCTCCAGGGTTTGTGAGCCCATTACCCTAGGATCTCCTTACAGCTACCTCATCCTCTCTTCTTTTCTCCAGCCAGGGGATTTCCACTTTGTTCTAAGATCCAAAATCCCTTTGTTTAGCAGTCTGCTGTGCTTTATCTTTTATGAGGAAAGATCCTAGATGGGAGCTTTTCCTCTGTTTTCATCATCTACTTTTCAACTCCTTCCTATGTCTAACTACCTCATACAATGGGCATTCCTCTTTATTTGCTCTTTCCATTCCTGCTTCTTCAAGGCTTCATTTTAGTTGTGGAAAGTCAAAGAGGAATCCTTTGGGAACTGGAGCAAGCCACTTGAGTGGCAGAAGATCTAACGGAGAACATCCAAGGATGTCTGGTGGGCAGATCATGTCTCTGTGAGCAGTTTGTTTCCTCCCCACTTCTCTTTGGCTCTTAACAGCAGCTTCCCTGATGTTTCAACAAATTTTTGAGTGTCAGGTTTGAGTTTCAGAGTCTTTTGAGATCCAGAGGTTTTTGGTTTCTTCCACTCCATTGTCTTCTAAACTTGATTTTCACATCCTTTGTATTTATCATCATTTTCTCGGTAGCCCCACCTTGTTCAGCTGTTTCTCTTTGGCTTGCCTCTAGATGGGAAACAGCAACAATTAATTCAGGATCAGTTCTCTTGCACTCTGCAGTCTGATTGCACACAGGGTTGGATCCCAGTCCCTATCACATCTGCTCTCATTCAGTTTGGCAACGTACTCATTTTCCACCATGGTATCATAATGCTTTTTAATATCTTTTCTGCTCTTGCAAGGAGTCTGCTGCCATTTTGGAGTTTTTGCCCTTTGATATGTCTTCATCTGGCAGGAACCTGAAGCAACATTCATTTCCAATGAAAGCCAAGTGTGACCATCATACTTTAGGGTCCAGAAGGGGTATGTTTGGTCACCCAATTCAAGCTTCTGTCTCCGTTAAAATCCAAGAACAGATTAAGGGGATTCACACCTTTGGCTTCACCAGTAGCAGGTCTGGATGAAAGCGTACCAAAGACAGCTTGAAATGGCACCCCAGGTCTGTCTGTGGGCAGCATGGTCCCCCATCACCTCCAAGATAACTTGCAGATTGTTATGAAGGGGAAAACAAGCTGAACTAACCATTGCTTTGCAGCTCCTTCCCAGTTGGTAAGCTGTCAAGGCAGACCTGTTTCTCTCTGCCAAAGGAAAACCACAGCCTGAGAGGGGACAAGACAACAACCAGGGAAATTGTTCTTAGCAAAAGATGTTAATTCAAGCACTTTGATTTTCATGTAAGAGTTGCTGAGAGAGCATTTAAGAGCAGAGCTTTAAGATCCAACCCTCCCTGTTTCAAGGTGTGTCACCCACCACATTTGATATCTTGGTTGTGACAGGCTGAATTTCAGTGGGTTTTCTACCCTAGGCTGTACATGGATGGGGTTTCATCTCCTATAGAATAAAGCCATAGATACCCAAAAGTGTTTTCCAGGAGGCAAATTACACACACAGATACACACCCAGAGAGCCACAAAGCTGGGAAAACCCTCCACTTTGTCCACTGGGAAAAAAAAAAAAATAAATCAACAATCCCTAATGATTTTAAACACAATTAGTTACAGTCTCTGTCTTGCTTTTGAGCATCTTAAATTAAAGCTGGTTGGGTCAGTCTGTTCTTTAGGTAACCAGAGCCCTGTGTCAAAGCCACACACCCCTGCTGTCCCCCCCAAAGCACAGGCGTACAGAAAGTCCTAGCAGAGCTCCCCTGTGGGTCTGGTTCCCAGGATTTATCACTGACAGGACATTGAGGAACACTGTGATTGCCAGCAAACACCTAACAAAAGCCCAGGAGCACTGTGCAATAACTGAACTCTCTGCCTGAGAACTTCTTGCTCCCATGACTGCTGTCTGCTCACGGGCCTGACGTTGCTTCACGTGAAGAGGAAGTGCAAAACTTCTTGGAAAGTCAGAGCTGCACATTTTTCTCTAAAGCTGCCGGTAATCCACCTGTTGGTTTTGTTTTGTTTTTTTTTTAATGCTTACTCAGGCAGAACTCAGCAGCTCAGATGAGAAGCTGCAGCCCCGAGTGCAGGCTGTGGGCCCTGCCTGGTTTGAAGGCCCCGTCCTCCTCCACTTTGTGTCTCAAGCACGGGTATTTAATGACAAACGAGAACCTTCCTCCAAGGGAAGCGACATTGGGAAGGAGAAAACAGGATCTGGAGTTGTGAAGCACCAAAAGCTGCAATCCCAGCAGGGCTGTGCATGAATATGGACATGAGATGGGCCTCTCCATCTCGATCCCTCTGCGCTGCCTTTGAACTGAGGAGGAAGTGCTTGTGGCAATGCAGGATGCAAAGCTGATTATGCTTTGCTCTAAGAACACATACGTAGCCAGGGGAACACATGACTGCTGAGAGATTAAAAGGAGGGTAAAATTCAGCACTTTGTCTTCATTAGCAGTTCTTCGTGAAGTACTCTTATTTTTCATCCTGCTTTTTTTTCTTCAGAGACTCCAGAAAACATGTCAGCGATTATTAGAGATACCCCAAATTCTGAGAGCAGACGTAGGGAATCTGAGGGACAGGTCATGTTCCTGCTCAGCTGCATAAAATGGGCTAGAGCAAGGCAGCAGCTGCAGTTCTAAGACCTCTGGTCACAACCTCTGTCTCCTGTAGCAGCCAGTTTTATTCCCACTAACTAGTTGCTTGTAGGTTTATGAAAGCAGTTCAGCACCAAACTTCTCTTTTCATTCTTATTTCACCAACTGTTTCACAGACTCATGGACCCTCACAGAGACACTCCATGGTCCTTCCTTTACTTTCCTGCATTTTCCATTCATCTACTCAAGCTATTTATATACCTTCATTGTCTTTCTTATTCCCTAATTTTCGTTTTAAGCACAGGAAGCCTTTGCTAGGAGAAGCAGCACACCTATTTCTCTGCCAGTGAACCTCTAACTTAAATATAGTGCCAAGCAGATGCCTGTTCAAAAAGACAATTGTAATTTCTTGGGGGCCTCAGCCAGCAGCAGGTATTACAAGTCGCAGGAGGTTCTCTAGCTGCTGATGGCCTGAAGCATAAGAAAGGAACACTTTTCCTCTCCTGGCATCACTGGTACAAGCAAGATGCACACATCTAGCATAGGAGGACTTCAACAGCAGCAAAACACAAGCTTCAGCCTCATCCTTCTTCCAAAGTTTCATGACTCTTGTGGGATTTTCTTGCCAGATGTGCTGTCCTAACCCCCAAGAGTTGGTTTCTCACATACCTTTTTCCCTGCCTGTGAAGGCAGAAATAGTAGATCGAGAGCAGCTGCTTCCCTTCCATTGCCAACATGTTCCCAGTGATCAGTGCTCACCAGTGCAGCTCACCAGTTCAGGAAGACTTACACACCTTGTGCCTAGAAGCCATTGACCTGAATGTGACAGAATCTTGTGCTTCAGATTTGTTGTGAATCAAGGCCTGAATGATGGGCTGTTTTTTCTGCTTGTTTAAACACTGAAACACAGTAAATTGAAATGTCCCTTCACTGCCATTTCATCAGCTCACAAATCTCCTGCTAGGGCCATCAGTTACAGCTTGCTGGAACTGTGGTAAAGCTGAACCTTACATTTATCTTTTCACAGAATGAATTAGTGACTAAGATATATGATGTTTTCTTGCTATCACTTTTGGAAAAGTTTTGGAAGCTTGTGGCATATGATTGACTCTTTGAAATGTTTTCTTTGGACTGAACGTCAGGTTGCATTTTGATTAAGAGAAATATCTACCTGAGGAAGGCAGGCAGTGATAAATTAACAATTTCCTATTGCTTTCTCAGGCTTACTTTTCATTTTAGGTGGAACAAATTTGTGTCAATTGAATAATTCCATTGAGGCACTGATTTATTTTGTATTGCAAAGCATAGTAAAGAAAACATTCAGAATCTTAACCAGCAAGTATTTTGATTAACTCTAGGATTTTTTTAAAAAGGACCAATTATTTTCCACCTGTGGCAATTTTCAAACAGCTTTCTCTTTATATAAAAAGTTAGGATGAGGTTTCTGAAAAACAGAACAGGAGTTTTTTGGGTTTCTACCATGCAGCACTAACACCAAGCTAGCCTCACCTGCCCTGTTGTGCTGCTGTTTGCCTTTGGCTAGTTCTAATTAAAATAATCAAAAAGGGGCTGCCACCAAAGTGGGGAAGCTTAAGACAAATGCAATGTCACCCACTGGAACCAGGGCTGGCTTGCTTGAGAGCTATGATCCTCTTGAGGAGGCCTACCAGAGTGTTCTGCATCACTCTGAGGGCAAAACAGCTGGTCTGGATTTGGAATGAGAAATTAAACAGTAGTAACACCAGTGAATTATTATCAAGCCTGGCAGTTGTGCTCAGAAGAACACGAGTCTGCTCCTGTAGACCATCTCCTGCAGAGCTGGGGGCTGAGAGAAGGGAGCTGTGACCTTCAATGGGAGAGCAGAGAACTGCTGATTTGATGATGCCCCAGTATGTTCCCAGCCACGAAACTCCCAGCCAGCACCCAATGCACCCATACCATGAATCTGCACATGCCAGACCTCTAGAAACTCGGAGTACCTCTCTCAGATGGTGTAAAATCCACAGGTGCCTTCCATCCCTCCTGAAGTAATTTCCAGTTCAGATTAATGTATGTATGCCTGTACACCACCATAAAACAGGTGAGAACAAATAAATATAAACGAGGAAAAACGCTGTGAATCTTTTAGATTTAAAGGAAGAGTTTCATCATGTACAATAATTATAGCTTTTGCAGGCAGCAAATGCTTCAGTCAGGTTCATGCTCCTTTTAATTAAAGAGTTGCATCTCCTTCCATGTTAAATATCCTCATCTAAACAATAAAATTCCAATACACACAACCCAATAAATAATGCCTATTTAGTACCTTCAATAAATAACCCTATAATTTCAACTACTAACTAGGTACGAAGAGTGCTTTGAAATAACAGAGCAGCCATTCAAATGCAAAGCTGAAACGACATTTCGAGTTCTAAAATTGTTTGAAATTGTCACTAACAGGAACCATTCTCCTCCGGACATCAGCCTGTTGTCACAGAACTGGGTGCTCCTGGGGCTCCTACCTCTTTGTCAAGCAAACCCCAGCGTGGGCCTTGGGCTCAAGCTAATCGGAGCAGGCAATGGACAACCAGAGCATGACCTCCTTGGCTTTGTTTATGGGGGAAGGTCTTCTCATTAGATAGCTGGATGGGTCTGCAGATTGCTGGGAGACAAATATATGGACTTTCATTTGTAGGTCAGCAGTTCAGATCTGATAGGGGATGAGTAATGACAAGCTAATTGATCTCAGATGGCTGCTCGGTGGTCTCTGCAAAATGAATTTGGTGGTCTGGGTTCGTGTCTCAAGGGATGAGCATCAATATCACAGCAGAACCAGCACTGCCAAAGCTCCTCTGTGAGGGCAGGGTCTGGGAGGACCCATGAAAACCTCTCTCTCTCTTTTCTAATTCTTAGAGGGAGTCCCCTTGGCAGAGCGCACTGACAGCTGGAGCTGAAAACTCGGCTCTTGCTGAGAAACTTCACAGCAGCTCTGAAGAGTTGGGCTGCCTTTCCTCAGCCCTCTGCTCCCAGCTGAGCAGAGGAAGGTTTGCTAACAGCCCCTCTGTGTGCTGGGGAACTTGATGCCCACGCCTAATTGGAGAAACACTGACGAGTTTCTCTCCTAATCAAAAACTACTGTTCGCATTAGGGCTCTCTAATGTACCTCCTGTCCTTCCAGCACATGAGGAAAAACATGACCCTTTGCAGCTCATCTGCTGGCTAAAATTAGTGATTTTTTTTAGCAGTGATGCATTTCTTAAATTATGTCCAGTGGGGCAGAAAAGAGCCTTAAAAAAAAATCCTTCTCAGGAGGGTCATTTATTCTAACAGAGATGCTAGAGCATATATCTTCCTGTCAGGGCTCTGATACAGTATTGTTTTTTTTTTATATATATATATATTATTTCTTTCGTTTAAACATTATTAATTGCCTCCCCAGCCCTCTCCGCTGAAAACAATTGGCTGGGGTCAGACGTGAGGGCTGTTGTTTCCATTTCTGCTGTGCACAAAGAACTCCTTCATTACGGAGCTGCAGCCGGACCCATCCTGCTCTCCCACAGCGCGGTCCTGGGCTCCCTCTTCGCTCTTTTAACACCCAAGTTGCTCAGCAGGTTTGCTCCCCATTTCGCCGGGCCAGGCAAACCTCAACAGCATCGACCTAAAAGGCAAAAGTGCCAAAGCTTGAGCTTTGCCTCCCAAAGAGCTCCCGAGCCGCTGAGCCGCAGGATGCCCAGGCAGGCGGGCATGGGCATCACCCTGCTCTCCGCAGGGCACAGGGATGGGGGTTCCAGCAGTGTTGGCACCCTGAGGGGTGCAGAATAACGACGGGTTCATTAGCGGTGGGAAAATAGACGGGGGCGCTCAGAGGGAAGGCGCTGGGGAACCAGAAAGTGCTGTATTTGCATGTCTAATGGCCGTGTTCTCCGCTCCCTCCCCTACTCCCCCTCACCTTCCCCTCCCCGCTTGTGCTGCCAGGAAGCAGGGAAGAGGCAGGAGGTGCTCCTCTGCTGGTAATTTAGTTGGGGCAGGGTGTAGCCCCGGCATGCAAATCTCCTCCTGCTTCCTCCTCTGCCGTCGCGCCTGGCCCTGGCCCTGCCACCCGGCTGGCAGCGGAGTGGGGACATGGCCACACGGCCACCGGGATTCCTCCTGCCTGACCCCAGCTGGGACAGAGCCAGCCGAGGAGGATTTTCTGCTGGCACCGGGAACAACGTCCCAGGTCCCAGGGTGAGGTCTTCCAGGCAGCTCCTACCCCTCTGAAAGTGCACTGGGCTCTTTCTACTAGGATCATCTTCTAGGATCTTACTAATGCTCATAAATACCTGGTATCAGGAAGAAGGGGCTCGTTTCTTTTCACCGTGTGACAGGACAAGGGGCAATGGACACAAACCAGAAGAGTTTGTGCCAGCTCTGCCCAGGATTTTCACTGGAAACAGTTTATCCTGAGTTAGAAAGCCTCAAGCTTTCGAGGAGGGTGCCAGCACAGCTCTCTGCAGGGGAAGGTCTAACCAAGCTGAGGCACCAGCATCCAGCCCTGCAGATGTCATGGCAGTGGCTGTGCCCTAGTGGGATCAGGAACCTTCTGGCAGGTGCAGCAGGACCAGGCAGAGAGACCTGAGCTCCCAGCAGACACAAGAACTGATGCAGGGAGATGTAGACACTCCCTAGCACAGCTCCTCACCTCCCACTGCTGTGGCTGTTGTTGTATTCAAATGAAGGGCCGACATCAAAACCAACCCCAGCTAATGCCACTTGTCCTTCCTCAACCCTTTTGGTGGACTTGTTTCAGCCAGCAGTGACCAGACATCCCTCCCAGACACCCTGCAGGCTGTGGTCTCAGCAAGGACCCTCTCCCAGTCTGCTCACCTCCCCCCCTGTGTGCACCCACCTGTGGCCAAGCAGAACCTGAGACTGTTCTCTTCCCTTTCCATCACTCAAGGGGTGAGCTGCACTAACTCCCAACCAGCTAGGCAAGGGAACATACAATTTGTTTGCCCTCAAGCCCTCCCAGACCAACCCTCCTGTAGAAGTGGCTGCTCTGTCCCCCTGTCTCAAAGCACCCAGCTGTGCACACATCTGAAAGGTCTAAGATGTTTAGTAAGTGAGAGCATATGGATGTATATGCTCTTGGCTCTCCTAGCTTGCTGTACAACACATGGCCACCCTGTAAGGCCACGTTCACTTGATTTGGAGCCACTGGTGAGCCTGTGGTGCAGCAGCACACGTGGCTCACCCTATGAAGAGGAAGGTGTGCACCAGATCCTCCTCCATGGCAGGAGGGGAGTTTGAAAAGGTGTTTGATAACCCACAGGGTTTGTGACCCTCAGACAACCCACAAGCCTCAGGTGAGAGTCTTCTATACATTTCCTCCAATGTTAAGCTCAGGACCAAGAGCTTTTATCCCATCCCTTTCACGCAGCCCCTTGTACCCTTTCCACCAGCACCAGGTGAAGAGCTGCCCTCAGCTTTCAAAACCTTCTCATTCACACAGACACACACTCTTGCATTCAAGCTTCCAGGCTCTGCTCACCCCTGCAATCAAATTGCACATTGCTAAAATACCACCAGACAGAGATACATTGAGCTCCCTGCAGAGTCTCCACAACACAGACCCCCAGGGGCTCCTCAAACTTCTCTCTCACTGCCTCCAGGCTTCTGGACCAGCAAGAAAGTCCTGCCTCTGAGATCTATAAATAAATTCTGCCTTTTTCTTTTTATCCAAGGTCACTCTCCTGTTTCAGCATCTCCCTGCTCCTTGCCTCCATGCCCAGTCCCACAGAGCCCATCACCCCCCAAGAAGTAGCACCTGGTTTTCAGTATTTCTTCTTCCCTTTCTGTAGAGGCTCAAGCAGCTCCTCAGCCCAAAATCAGGTGCCCAAATCCCTTCTCTTTACAACAGCACCACAAAACCCCCTAAAAGTGCAGCCTTTTATAGTCCTCTGGCCCACTGGCTGATGCTCCTCAGCTGTGACAGGTCCCTGGGACCTGCCCCTTTCCTGTGCTGTCTCCCAGGGCTGGGAGGGGTCACCCTGTTCCCAAAGGGACCCTGGTCCCCTGCCACATCCTGATGTCCTATCCAGAGAATCACAGAATCACAGTATTGTGGGGGTTGGAAGGAACCTCTGGAGATCATTAAGTCCAACCCCCCTGCCAAAGCAGGATCACCCCAGCTCCATCTGTAAACTGAGACTGTCCTAAGTCCCTTGGGGAGCTGGATGGGGTGTGCAGGGAAGCTGAATGACAGGCAGCCTGCCCCCAAGGCCTTGTGCCCCAGCCCACTACCCTACTACTTGGGAGGAGGAGAGGCAGGACCTCCAGGAGATGCCCCTGGGGGCTGCACATCCCCAGAGAGGATTCAGGGGTTGATTTTCCCCTTGAGGATGTGAAGGCTCATCATAGGTGCCCAAGTGACCAGGGTTAGCCGTGTGCTTGAAGGCAAACCATTGTCTGGAAAATACATATTGTACAATAAGCAGGTTTAATATTTTTATAATGTCTATTTTTCACAAAAAATTCAGGGCTTCATTTTCCAAGCCTTGTAGAGAGGCAGATTTTGAGAGTGGGTGTTTGGGCACGATGAATACTTAGATTTCCCAGGACAGTGGTGGATTCCCCAGCACTGGACACTTTTCAGACTCTGCTTGAGAGATGCCTGGGCCATCTCATCTCAACCTACCTATAAACATTAGACCAGATGATCTTTGAGGTCCCTTCCCACCTGGCATTCTATAATTCCATAATTTCTCAAAAGAAGGTGGGAATTTCTGTGGCGTAAGAGCTCTAAGCCCGTTGCAGGGCAAAGGTGGAGTTTGGCGAGGTCCACCCCACACTTCCCAGCAGCTTTGAGAGCTGGTGCTCACTGGAACTAGCTGGGCAGCTCACATTCCTTTTGGAAAATCAGCATCAGCTCTTGGAAGGCTTGGGACACAAATCCAGGCTGTCTAAAAAGGAACACATAATGGAGGCTCCTATGTTATATAGGTGCCCTATTTCCCCCAAGAGACACAGGATGCAAAGAGGGGGGGGGGAATCTCCATAGGTCACTCCTGCCTGTGACTTTTTCCAACAACTTTTCCTTCCTGGCCAAATGAAAAGAGCTGGTTTCTAAATGATAACACGTGGCAAACGATTCTGACAGCAGATGGGAAGAGCACGATTTTCTGCAGGATGCAAACCTTCTCCGGGTGTTTCCCAGTGATGGAAATATCACCTCCAAATCAGAAACACAAGCTGACATCAGAACACAACCCAACGGCTGATTTCTAGCCTGGAACAGCCAGAGGTGATGGTCATAAAAAGCAAACTTGTAAATAATATCATGGTTGGTGTTCTTTCAGTTCATGTATTCACTCCCCAATTTGTGGGGGGATATTTGTTTTGGAGGGGAGGGACAAAATGCAGCAGAGTGGGACTAGGAGATTTCTTTTTTGTTGTTGGGGGGAAAAAGAACATCAACTCTGCCTACAGAGCTGCTGGGGTTTAACTGCAGCAGGAGAAAAGAGCTCTGCCCTTTACTCCAGCATCCTCATGCCAGGCTCTGGGCACTGGCAGGCTCAGCAGCAAGGCCACAGCCCAGCACTGCTGCATCCTTCACCAGAACACTCCCAGACCAGGCAAACCCTGCTGCCTCTACAGTGTGCCCTGCTCTTTGGTGGGGTTGTAGCCCCAGATAAAGATCAGTTGTTATTTTAGATCAGAAATCCCCATGGCTGCAGCTCACCACCTTGCTGAGCAGCTGAGGGCAACGGGTGCTTGTTTAGGTGAGAAGAGCAATAGATTTGTTCTGTGCTGGAGAGGAGAAAAAAGGTAAGAAGTCCTGCTGATCATGGGGTCACATTATCTGCTCCCAGGCATATGGGAGGGCAGGTCCTGGGAGGGACAGGGAGGCCCTGGTAGAGGATCTCAGAAGAAACACCAAAATCAGCATGTGTGATTTGGAAGAAGAGGCAGGGTTGCATCACAGCCCAGCCATGTCTTGTGAAACCCAGCTGTGATTAAAACAACAGACGTGTTTTGGTTAGCCTTTTTTTTAAAAAAAAAAAACACAAAACCAAACCAAACCAAACCAAAAGCACTTCAGATCTTTCATTGGGGAAAGCTGGGAGATGACTCAACCTCGGTTTGCCAAACCAGGGGGAGAAAATGAAAGAAAAAAAGGAAAAAAAAAACCCCAACCAAAACCAAAACAAGACCAAAAACGCAAGCTATTTTCTAACCAAATGTTTCAATGCATTTCTTTTCTGTGTGCCTGTGGGCAGCTGTGAGACCAGCCCTGCAAAGCCCCGTCTGCCCACCACTGCACAACTCGAATTTTCAGTAATCCCCACAGGCTGTTTGATGTGGTTGAGCCTGGTGAGAAACAGGGTCAATACAGGCAAACATTTCTTCTTCATCTACACCAACTTGGCTGCCATCTGACGGGCAAGACCTGGGCATCCTGCTTGCCACAGCACAAGGCCAGGTGGCCATCCCTGCCACCAGCCTCGGGGGGGAGGTCAGGATCTGCCCCTGGAGGTCTCTGGAGGGGAGAGGAGGTGGATCTCAGTGGTGTTTACTGGGAGCTCAGGGAGGCAACCCTGGAGAATACATGAGTAAACATGTCTGATCGTTGGCTGCAAAGTCCCCCGAGCGCCGTTGATGCTTTGAGAGCTCAGACTGTGGGCTCCACCTCTGCACGGGCATGTTGGGCATGTCCCTGCCTACCCCAGTTTGCCCCAGGCACAGGGGTTGTACACAGTGTAGTCCCCAAGCTACCCAAGAGTTCGTGCTGAAAGGGACAGCAGGAAAAATGTCAGATGCTTCAAAACCCTCTGGAAGGCTTCTGCACATCCTTTACCAGTCGTCTAATAGAAAATTAGAGGAATTACATCCAGTCATGGGTTGGTCTTGGCTTTGACGTTGTTTTTTGCCCCAAGCTCTGGATTAAGTAGGCCAAAGCCCACAGAAGGACTTCTACAGATTGTTGCTTAACAAAGCAGCCCAGTGGATTTTCTCTATAGGTTTTGGCACCCTCAGCTTCAGCCCACAATCCTCGAGAGAGCTATGACCCCTCCTCCAGGTGGCCAAGGAGCCTGGCATTGTGCACAAACAGTCCCTTCTCCCAGGGGAAGTTGGGGTTTTTTTTGGGGGGGTGAATAAGTTGATTGCACAAGCTTGGGGAGAAAAGGAGGGTTAAAAAGAAACCAAAGCCCTGGGAGGGATGGGAGCAGTGTCTGACCTACTGCCACTTGTTAGAAAGTGACCTGGAAGGAAAAGAGTGAGAGTGATGCTTGAGGGGGGAGTGGGGGGGAAATCATCTGACAAACCCTCCAAACCCCACAAAGGGTTTTGTGGTGGGAGGAGGTGCCGTGCAGGACCAGGAAGAGGAAAGAACTGGAATCCCACCAAGCCAGCACCAAAATGGGGGAATATACAGCAGGTGAGTAGGATGCTTCGTGAGCTGAAACCATCTTTTTTTTTCCAGACATGAAAACCACCTTAGAAGTTCTACCTGGCTTCTGAGCCCAGTGCCTTTGTGTGCTGGGTCTATAAAAAAAAAATACAGCATTCATCCAGGGGTTTTCATTTGGCCAGCAGACCTTGCATGGCATGTTCAGTGACTTTCCACGGGGCCTTAAGAATTCAATTTTGCTTTTAAATTTGATGCCTCTAGGCAAGATGCAGAAAGTTTTCATCTGCCTGGTGCCTCTTTTTCTGTGTAGTGGTCTCATGAAGAACAAGGAGAAGAAAAACAAACAAATCTCTCCATGTAAAAGCTGCTTTTGTGAGAAATTATGAAGTAACCAGGGAAGCTGGGGCTGGCTTTACCCACACCCAGGAGCTGCCAGTGCCAGGTGGGCTGCTCTGGCATCTTTAGCCCCTCTTTTCCAGCAACACTGCTTGCCAGGCCTGGTACTCGTAAGAATTTATTTTTGGAGCTGCTCCCTCTGAGCAGAGAGGAGAGGGAATGCTGTGGCCTTGCATCCTGCTTCCATCCACCTTCCCCACAGGGAGGTTTTGGCAGGAGCTACCTGACTCGTTTCTCTCTTTACTGCTGCCAGAGCCTCAGCCAGAGATAAACAGCAGTGGGTGCCTTTTAATTAACATCCTCATTCAAGGCAACGTATTATTTTTCATTAAAATCAATAAGTAGTCCCTGCTTGGGCTTTTTGTCTTATGCCTGGTATTTAAAGCAGACAAAGAGCTACTCCTGGCATCTGGATCCCATCCTTCCTCCATGGGATGCTCTGCTGCCAAGGCTGCACCTGGGCAGGGATTTTCTGGCAGGAAAGGCAGTGACAGGTCAGATGCCCTTGGGGATTCTTCTCCTTGGGTGATTATTTCAGACACACGAGAGGACAGAGCAGGTGAGTGATGCAGCACAGCATCCCTGGCAGCATCCTCCCTGGATCACATGCCTTCCTGTCCAGTGTGGATGGCCTGGGGCAGCTCTGGACTCATGTACAAGTGGGTTTTCCTTCTAAAAACTGGCATTAAACTGGGTGAGCTTAGCTGAACCATGTTAGACCAGGCCTGGACCTGCAGTAGTTTAGGATCTGTGGGTTCAGTGGGGTGCATGGGCACAGGGGTGCAGATGGAAGTAAAGCAGGGAAAGGGCTGAGCAGGATTTTGCCCCACCACAAGCCAGCACAGCTCATTTCTTTCCAACTCTCCTGCAATATGTTCCCAGCAGTATGTCCCCAGTGCCATCCATCTGGACATGCCTGGGGCACAAATCAGTCTCCCTCACCCCTCTGTTTCCCCCCAGCAACTTTTCATTCCCTTTTTTCCCCTTGATAACATCCGGTTTTGCACACAAAGCCTCAGTTTGTCCTCGAAGTTCCCTGGTTCTCCCTGGGCTCTTGTTCTTCCCTACTGGAAGGGGTCAAAGCACCACTCTGGGAGAGATTTCTCCCTTGTAATTCAGGAGCACGGGGAGAGATTTCCCACACAAGGAATCAAACCCACAGCTCTGCTGAGCCCTCCTGCTCCCAGCTTCTCTGTGATCCCCCCACCCCTCTTCTTCCCCACCCCATTCCCCTCCCTCTCTTGTGTGCCAGAGGGAGAGATGCCTTTGGTGTGGTGGCTTTGGCAAGGACTTTTATCCTGACAGCTTTTCCAGGAGTGCTGGTGAATGGTATGCTTGTCTCCCAGCTCTTCACAGTTTATCCAGCCAGGTTTATTCTCAGGGAGTGGCTGGGGTTTGTGCTGCCCCAGTCCCAGCGCCAGCTTGAAGGGATCCAGTTCCCAGGGACACAATAAATCCCTCAGCTGAACATGATCCCTGTGACATGTAGCACCCCTGGGCTCTACCCAGAGAAGAATTTTCATCTGGTCTGGAGCTTGATTGCAAACCTGCCATAAGCCTGGATTTCTCAGGGCACTGCTTTTTTTAACTCCTGTATATTAAAAAACAAAAACAAAAAACCAAACCAAACCAAACAAAAAAAAAAAACAAAAACCAAAACCAACAACAAAATAATTAAAAAAACACCAAACAAATAGAAAAAAAATGAAAAACCAAAAACAAGAAAAAAACCCAAGCCCAGAACCCAGTCCTGAGCTGATCTACAGGTCATCCTCAAGCCTCTGCCATGCTAGGGCAGATGCTGATTTAATAAAGGGGCTGCAGTGGTTTGGCATGAGCTGCTCGGGCATCGTTTGAAAGGGAAAAAATAAATGCATGGCACCTACCAGCTGTCCCCAGGTGACCACTGCAGGACGTCTGGGCAAAAGCATCCTTCCAGACCTCCCAAAGAGCTCGTGGAGCCACTCTGCTGAATGGCTGGTAGAGGGGAAAAGCCCCTGTCCCTTGTCTCTTGCTGGTGGTGGGGACACGTCCTTCTGCCCCTGTCAGCAGGGCCATGGTTTGCCCTCAACAGGCCAGATGTCTTTGAAATAGAAAGTGTACCAGGGCCTGTCTTGGATTGCAATACAAGCTCATGGGAGGCTATTCTGCCTTTGGTTTCACATTTTGACCAAACCAAAGCTTCAGAGACCTCCAGACCTCAGTAGCCACAAGTGACAACACAGTGCTGTGCTCCAAAACCCAAGTGGCCACCAAGCCCAGCTAACACCTGCAGAGCCATGTCCTCCCGTGGACAGGGTAAGCCTGGTTATTTGTCACTAAGCAGCTCAAAAAAAAGGAATTTTACAACGTGCACCCACTAGATCAGCAGCCAGCTGCCTGCCTGGGAGATGATGTGCCATGATGACCACATTTCCTGGCTTGGATTTAAAGTAAATGATCACCTAAAACTAAGAACCCCTGGACAGCCTGGTGTGCTTAAAAGTTCCCAGCTAAAAAACCAAAAGCCAGGATAGTCCAGAACCCAGAAGGGACCCAAAGGACAGCGTGTCCTGGCTGTGACTGCACTGGATGTCTGAGCCCTGCAGCTACAAAACACACCTCACTGCCAGTTGCTTGGCTGGGCTGCTCTTAAGCAAGAAGCATTTGAAGTGGGACTTCTCGCTGTGCTATTGTCCCTTGAAAGGCACCATCCAGCCTGGGGACACTCCCTTGGCAGGGTGGGCAGCAGGCAGGGGTCTCCAAGCCCTGCCAGACCATCCCCTGCTCGGGGATGAGTGAGGATGTCTTCTGGAGCAGCCAACTGAAATGTATCTGATGTTCAAAAAACAAAGTCTGGAGTTTATTAGGGCAGCAATCCGCAGTCTGGGGATCAGGCACTTCTGAGGGATCACACAAAGGCACTTCACGGGGGTGAGAGCTCTCCTCGGCAAGTTTTCTTCAGGGCCCAAAGCATTAAAGAATCCAGATGTGCTCAAAGGCAGAGCCACAGTGTGCTGCAGCCTGGAGGCAAGCTGGGCACCCGATGTGGTTCCTGATGCCTTTGTAACCCCCTTTGCAGCTCCCTGATGGAACCCCCCCTCCTTGAAGTCTTTTGTAACTCCCCGTTTGGTTCCTGCCCCCTCTGCAACTCAGCACCCTGACCCTCCTCCTGGCCAGACCCTGTGGAGAAGCAGGAGGGCCCGAGGCCACCTCACTTCAGGACCAAACATCTTGTTGTGGAGCAGAGACAGGCCACAGCTCAGGCTGAAAGTGAGGCTGGTTTTTTAAATTATTGTGGCCACATACTGGCCGTTGGCTAGTGGGGTGTTCATTGCCTGACTGGACCCCACTGCAGGGCTTAATTGAGTTCTGGCAATTAAGGGACAATCAGTGCCACTGCCCACTGTGGTGCCAAGCTCAGTCCCTGGGCTGGGAGATGGGAATGCTGGTTCCTTCCCAGATAAAACCCCGTTTTTATGGGCTGCTGGTTTTCAGAAGGGAAGGACTATACCAAGCAGCCGAGGAGCCCCCTCCAAAAGGAAGAGGGGATGGCATTCCCTTCTCCTCCCATCCTCAGGAAAACCCCCCTGCCCACCCCATCTGCTCGCTGGGCCGCGGAGGAGCCACAGGGTCTTTCTGCACCTAATGATACTTGTATAACGAGAGCCTGAACACATCCCCTCCTTGTCAACAGGTTTAAGTCATGAGAAATTTAGTGAGGTTGGAAAAGAACTCCTTGTGAACAGAGCCGGGTTGGATTAGTCCAAACAAAACACATGTGATGGATTAAAAATAAAAATGCTATTAAATTCTTTCAGCATGTGAAATTTAACAAAAGGCCTGTTGTGTGAGGAATGGAGGGGAAACGCTGGAGTCAGGACCAGGAACTTACTTAGCCAGGCACTTTTGGACGGACCACCTCGGATTTATTTTATACCACTATTTTTGGCCTTCGTGTGTGGATTTTGATCACGGGGTGATCTATTAATGCCTCCATCTCATATTCTCGGGTTCCCTCTGCCCCACAGCACCGCCGAGGGCAAGCTTGGGCAGCCAGGCTCTTAAATACCAGGGGCAGGCTGGAAGCAAAGGGTTGTGTCAGGAAGCAGAGCTCTCCCTCCCTGCCCAGGAAGCCATGACCTTTCCCAGCAAGCAGAAACAAAACCCAACAGATTCCAGAAAGTTTCAAAATCCCGACAGCAAAACCCCAGAACATCGCCTGTGAGCAGAAAAGCCCTTTCCAGAGCAAGGCTGGAAGCTTTTCGGCTTTGTATTTATTCCCCAGTGCTTCAGTCTAAAAATTCACTTTATTTTTCCTTTCCCGCTTGCCCCAAGGGGCAAATTTTAACTCCACTGAAGCCACATGTCATACAAGGGTTTTGTCAACCGTGGTGGCTTGGAAAGCAGGATGCAGATAATCCACGGCTGCTTGGCGATTGCTACGTGCCCACATTTCTGGTGCCCTCAGGGCTGTTTTCTGCCCTTTGCTGCTCTCATAATCCCTGTTTCTTCTGACGGATGGCTGAGAGGACTCTGCCAAGCTGGAGCAAGGCCCGGAGCCCCGGCCCACCACAGCTAATGTAATATTTACTGCTGCAGAGCCAGGCTGGAAGCTGCTGAGAATGAGCTGCTTTGTGCAGGGAGGCTACGGGAGGGTAGGGGGGGCTGGGGGGGAACGGGGGTCTCTCCACCCCCCTGCCTGCTCCTGGCATCTGGGCTGAAACCAAAGTTCCCAGGGCACGATGAACCTCAGAGGGGAGCTGGGCTTGGGCTGTAGGTTGGGCAGAGCAGACGTGCACATAGGAGCATCAGAAAATACTCCCCCTGTGGTGCTCCGGGGGCATCTGGGGACATGGGGACAATCCTCTCAGCTATGGGGCAGCTGGGTTACTGCTACTGCCAGGACGCCTGCTCAAACCTTTTTTTCTCAGAGAGCTGGTGATAAAAAGTGGAGGAATGGCCAGAGTTTGCAGGACCTTGGCCTGGCAAGATGGAGCAGCTGTGGGGCTTGGGACTGGGGACAGACCCTGCCACTTGCCCAGACCCCACACAAGGGCTGCTTTGGTTGATAAAGTGCAGTTTTTTCATCAAGAAGATGAAAAACACTTGGCAATGGCAGTAGGCAGAGCTCTGTAACCTCTTTCCACCCTTTCCTGATATATTTATTTTATTGACCTGGTTTACTGAGGATTTACCTGCAGGACCCAATCTCCAGGACCAGCTCCAGTGACCTCCATGGGAGCACCACCCCAGGAGACCTTTGTCCCCAGGAAGAAGAGCATCACCTCAGCATCAAGGACTGCCAAGGAGGCTTTGAGCTGGGGAAGGTTATGGGCTGCGCTCCCTGGGAAGTCCAGGCTGAGGTGCCTTGGGAAAACCTGGTTGGGACTCGTGCTACTTGTTGCGAACTTGGAATGGTGCTCCTCCAAAAATCTTGCTCTGGGATGTATCCGAGGTCAGCCAGGGAGGCAGTTCTGTAACAGGAAATGCCATCCCTCCATGGCATCTCTGGGGCTGGAGGTGTGAGGGCACAGGGAGGCTGCACCCTCCCACTGATATGCTTGTGCAGGATTTCTGGAGGAAGCCAGGACCATCTGCATCCTCACCATGGGATGGCTGCATGGGTTGGACTTCCTCCACCTTCTGCTTAACCAGCTGGTTAGTGCCAACCAGTTACACCGAGGTGACAAATAATGGTGGGTGGTATGGGCAGCCCAGCCTCTCTCTACATTCTTCTGTGGTCAGTAGCAATTATTTCTCACACACTACCTACCCCACTCTGCCTGGAGTAAGAGGACAGTTACCTACAGGCAGCATATTCATTTGCAAAGTGATTAAGAATGTATTAATTAGTTATTTTGTCTGTTCCTCTTCCTTTTGCCAGGGGCAGAGGGGAATGACTTCTGCAGAGCGAGTCCATTTGGTGCTAAAAACGGGAAATCAGTTTTCTATCGATTGGCATTTCTCTGAACTGATTCTCTCAAGTGCTCATTAAATTTTCATTCAATTATCCCAGGCCATGCTGTACTATTTTGCCTCCTCCCCACCCCCCTATCCGCTCATCCTTTTCCGAGGGAAGAGGCGATAATGGATGGATGCATCCATCCCTCCCACGGAAGCAAGGTGTTCAGTGTGCAGATGATTTAATCGAGGAAAGAAGAATCTTTAATAAAGGAGGAGTGAAGAGCAGAACTCATACCAGGACAGATGATGGTATTATGACCCATCTTCTGAAGGAGCAGAGCAGCCAAAGCTCTCCTGGTGCCATTAGCGTTCAATATGTTCAGAGCTGAAGGTACCAGAGAGAGGAAAACATCATTAAGCAAGACACTCTCACACTGAAGGGGAGGCACATTTTTATTCTGACAGGGGATTAGCTAGGCATCAATAATAATAGCAGGCGTAATAGTAATAATAATTATAATAATAATAAATCATAACTGCTTGGCATTGCTGGCTGTAGTGGGACTCAAGGGTGCGAAATGGCTTTGGTAGAGTAAAAAGGGTGAGTGGTGGACATTGAGCATCCTCAGTAAAAGTTGAGGTTCCTGCCTGCTCCTACCTCAGTTTCTCCATCTGCAAAGGTGATACCTGGTTTTGCAGAGAGCACTGCAGCTGCTCAGATGGGTGTCACTAGTTAATACTAATGCACTTCCATCTGCTCTTCTCTATCAAGACTGAAATGGTGCATTGTCCACCCAGCTTCATCGTATTTTCGGGGTGGAGAGATGCAGCTTGAGCTTGGTTCTTGCTGTCGTGGCCATCCCTAAGTCCTCCAGTGTCCTCCATCTCCAAACAGGTGACATGAAGTCTGGACTTGCCTCCTCTCTGCCTGGAGGAGATTTTTCCTGAGAGAGCATACTGCTTGGTGCAGAGACCCCAGGGACACATCAGCCCTTACTCAGCCCTTTACACAGGGACAGAAGGGAGGATGCCAAAGCCTTGTCCAAACTTGAAGGTGGCCTTATTCTTGGATCCATTTCAGACTTTCACGTTCATGACTGAATGTCATAAACTCTGTAACAACAACTCATTCACATGTAATTCTGACCAGCCCCCAGCTAGCCAGGATATATTCCAGATTTGGCTCCAAGCACAGCACAGAATCACAGAATTTTCAGGGCTGGAAGGGACCTTTAAGGGCATGCCTGGTGCATCTCTGAGGACCATGTCTCAGACAGATGTGTCCTTTCTACTGGGGTCATGACCATGTGGCACCATCGTGCACTCCATCTGCTAACGTGGGAGTCAGCGTTCCATCTCGGGGTAACAACTGAGCTGCCATCCCTAGTGGAGATAGGGAGGAAGGGTTCTTGACAGGGGAGAGCTGGCTCTGGTTAATCTCTCCAGCATGTCTGAATAGTTACGTGCAAGGTTGGGAGCCTTGCTGTGTGTGCTGCTGGTTATCTAGGCTCCACACTTGCCTTTGATAAAGAACCACAAGGCAGACAGTGGAGGCAGCTGAAAGGGATCCGGGAATCAAGAAGACCTGGCTCTGAATCAAAAGGATCTCAGGGCTGGCTCTTGCTTGGATGGAAGGGGGTACAGAAATGGAGAAGGGGAGGAAGGGCCTGTGATGTGAACCTGGTTGAGGAATGGAGAAATCAAAGCCATGCTTTGAAAGACACTGCCCCACCGCCCACCCGACAACCGTGCTGGTAGTCAGTCCCTTTGCCATCACCCCACACCACCCCGGGTGTGCTCCTGCCTTGGAAAGGAGGGAGGAGGTTGAGAAATTCGGGATGTGCTCGAGGCCAAGGGGTGTGTTAGCTGAGAGCTCTGTCCCCAAGTGCTTGTGGTAATCTCCATTACCGACGCTGCAGTTGGGGAGATACACTCCTAAATGCCAGCTTGGAGCTGTCTCCCCTAATGCAATTATTCTGCAGTGATCTTGAAATGGAATATAATTAGGGAAGGAGTGGGGGGAGAGTGCCTAAGTATAGTCAGGAGCTGTAACACATGGGTGGTGCTGGCACTGCGGGGAAGCTGGATGAAGCCCCTGGCCAGGGCTGTTGGCTGTGGGGCATCCTCTCCCCACAGAGCTGGCTGAAACTTTTATCATCAAAATGAGGAGTAAAGAGGAAACTTTGGGGTTTTTCTTCCTTTTATCTTGAAAAATAATTAGGCTGAAAAGTGTTTCAGAAGAGGCTCGCAAGTTTCTGAAGAGTCTGATCAAAGCAGCGGCATCTCCCTGAGCAAACCCCCCCAGGTTTTTGGGGTTGTGCAGTTGTCCCTGGATAACCCCTCCTGGGCAGAGAGATCTGAGTTCAGGATGGATAGGGTTGCTCCTTCCAGACAGTCCGTGTGGGGGTGGAAGTATGCTAATACCCGAGAGAGAATTTACTCCCTAGTACCAACTCTGAAACTGCTGATGGTCCCTGTGGTTCCTCTGCTCACAGCCCTGTAGGAAAAAAGTTGATTGAAACTGGTTATTAAATGCAGCCCAGGGCTGAAGAATGAAGAGGTGTCTGCAGGGCTTATGGGGACTCCATATCCCTGAGGATGGGCGCAGGGAATGCCCCCAGACATCCAGACATATTTGTAGCTTTAGAGCTGCTGCTGGCAGGGGACACCCACAGAACGTGGCTGGCTTTGCTTCATCCATCCCCACACAGGCACCCCCAGACAGATGGATCACCCATTTCTGGGAACTCTTAACCATGGAAAGAAAAGAATTCCCAGACCTCTGAGTGACTCACAGGGGAGATAATTGGACACAACACTTATTTTTCTTCCTTCCTCTGCCTACAGAAACCATCATCTCCAGTCCCTGGCAAGTGGGACACCAAGACTTCTGCCCTTCCCCTTTGTTTAGTTGGATTTACTCATTCCTGGGGGGGCTGTCCCGGTAGTGGAACAGGGTTGGGGATATGCCCAGTCCCCAGAGGGGCTGCCCACTCTGGGGATTCTCTAGTGGCTAGAAAGGGTTGTCCTTCTGGTGACAGTCCCTTCCTTTACCCCAGCCAGTAGTTTCATGAACAAGGCACTTCTGCAGCTGTGAGGCTGGAGGGAGAAAAAAAAACACACCGAACCAAACCAAAAAAAAACCCAACCAAAAAAAAAAAAAAAAAAAAAAAAAAAAAAAAGAAGAAACAACCCCAAAAACACCCCCACCAGCTTTTATAAGCAACTCTGAGCTCACATGCCAACAGCTCCTACCCTGGGGCTCCCCAGAGAGAGTCTGCCCTGGGCAGGGTCCTTCGCATCCCGGCAGCTCCCGCGGCCCCGGCTCCACCACATGCCCCACGCCACTGTGAAACCTTTGCTGAATCAGATCTAAACCAGTCTTGGAAATTCCTTTGGCATGAGCCAAGATGGGGATTTCAAACCACACAGAGCTTTTGCATTACAAGGCCTGTGCTTTTTTTTTTTTTTTTTTTTCCTGAAATACATGTGTATATTTTGATTTTTGGCTGGAGGGGTATTTTCTGCTTTACCAGCTTGGGGGCTTGGAGGGGTCCCCACCCTGATGCTGCTCAGTATCCCATGCTAAAAGCTTTTGCCTTCTGGCTTCTAGCTCATGGAAACAGTCCAATTAATGCTTACTCCCCTGTTGTCCAAAGGTATTGGATTTCCAGTCCCTTCTTGCTGAGCTTTTGGAGCCCTTCTCCACTGCACATGCAGTCCTGGAGAGCCAGGCTGTCAAGCCTGTTTTCATGGGGGTGTTTTCATGGAGATTCCCCCTTTCTGCCCTTGAGGAAGGGAGAATTTGTAGAATTTGTTTTGGGTCACTGCTGCAGAAGGGTGGGATGGGGAAATAGAGACCCACAAGAGAGGATGAGTAAAAGTGGATGATCCTGCTGCATTTGCTTCTCCAGCAAAAAAAGAGTTTCCTGATCTGGGCAGGTTGGAGGCTGAAGAGGTGGCAGGGTGAAGGGTGGTGCTGGGTCCCCCTCTTCATGGTGATGTTGGGCAACTCAGCCAGCAGCAGGCGAGGTCCCGGCAGTGCCGGGCAGGGCAGGGAGCAGCTGTGGTCCTCCTGGTTAAACATCCTTCAGAGGAGTTTCTTTTGGAAAGGGGGGGTGTAATTACCAGTTGATGGTTATAATTATTCCCTACTGTCCATTGCAGCCCTGTCCCAGCAAAAGAAAGTATCCCCAGGCATGGGCTGTGAGGTGCCTGAAGGGCTCCATCACGAATATTTAAAATCAAGCATGTTTTCCTGGTAGCAAATTCCTTTCCAGATCTCCCCTGCAATTTGTGGCTGGCAAACCTTGTTTAAGCTTGAGGATTTAGCACATTTTTTTGCCACACCGTTTTTCGCAGGGAGGGCTCAGAGCCATCCAAGCTGCATTTTGTGTGGTCTGGCCACCCTTGAGCATGGCATTCTACATCCCTGCACTCATCCCACCTGGCCCCTGGCAGCAGGAGGCCACCAGACCCTCCCCCCATGAGAGACTGTCCCCACACCCTGCCCCCTACATCCTCTGTGTCTGGGGCCACCACTGAGGCTCAGGGTCATGGGTTTTATTTTGTTGTTCTTTCTTTTTCCATTTTATGTGGTTTGTGGGCACATAATGGAAGGTAGATTCAGGAGGGTTTTGTTCTCCTGCCACCCTGAATGAACAATTCAGCAGGGTTTCTTTCTTTCTGTTTGGGTTTTGGTGTTTGTTTGGTTGGTTTTTGTTTGGTTCGGGTTTTGGTTTGGTTTTGGTTTGTTTGTTTGTTTGTTTGCTTGTGGGTTTTAGTTCAGGCAATGGTAAAGTCACCAGTTGCCAGTGCCAGCCCTTGGCAGCCTTATCTGCTGCTGGTGTTCTCCAGTTTGGCACGGCTGTAGGGGAGAACCCTGGGGATCTCCCTGTACTGGTGTGTCCCTGTGCCTCTGCACTGGTGCAGCCTACAGGGTTTTGCTGGAAAAGGGGCTTGAGAGGTGAACTGCAGCCTCCTCCTGCCAGGGGAGATGCTGCCCATGCAGGAGGAAAAGGGCATGCAGAGCCAGGCTGCCATAGTCAGCAGAGAGCACGGTGCTGAGGTAGTGGGCAGTTAAAAACGTTGGTCAAGGTGGTGCAGAACCACAGAATCACAGTTTGGGTTGGAAGGGTCTTAAAGGGTCTCCTCTAGTCCCAGCCTCCCCGCATGGGCAGGGACACCTCCCACTAGACCAGGTTGCTTCACCCCCAACTTAAGCCTATTCTTGAGCACTTCCAGGGATGGGGCAGTCACAGCTTCTCTGGGCAACCTGGACCAGTGTCTGACCACTCTTACATTGAAAAATTTCTTCCAAATACCTCCTCTAAATCCACCCTCTTTCAGCTTAAAAGTATCCCCCCTCACCCCATTATCCCATGCTCTTGTACAAAGTGCCTCTCCAGCTTTCCTGTGGCCCCTTCAGGTATTGAGAGGCTTCTTAAAGGTCTCCAAGGGCTGACCAAGCTCCCTGCAACCTCCATCAGCACCCTCAGCTCCCTGGACAGGCTCCCAAGGGGCTGCAGCCCCCCACCCCACACACCCAGAGCTCTCTCACTCCCCAGTGCCCTGTCACTGAGTCACAGCACCCCGAGCCTGCCAGGCAGGGACATCCCTGCTGCGTGTCCCCAACCCCACCTGATGAGGGGAGAGCTGCAGACCCCTTGGGGTCGGCCCACCCAGCCACACCCGGGGCTGCCGCCCTCCCGCCAGACATCCCGCTCGGCTTTAATTAACTTGGCGGCATTTAATGACCTGCAGCTCAGCTGGGACCACGGAGCCTTTCTGGCTGAGCAGCCACAGTTCATTACCGTCCTGCCTGCTTGTCCCCCTTTGCACCCTGCTCGCCCCTCCTCTTCCCTGTGGGCTCTGGGCAGGGGGCTGCCCAACCCTTACTATACACCAGAGAATCCACATCAGAGGGAGCAGGAGGCTCTGCTCGGGGGATGCCTGCTTTTGCCAGCTCTGCCGGAGGCTGCAGCTCCCGCCGAAAGACGCTGCCCTGGGTAGCAGCCAAGAGGTGGTGGATGCCTTCAGGTTTGCTGCTCTGTCACTGCCTGCCCCAGCCACGAGCTGCAGGATAGGGGCATTTTATTTTATTTTATTTTGGTTTGGTTTGGTTTATTTTATTTTATTATTTTATTTTATTTTATTTTTATTTTTATTTTATTTTAATTTTATTTTATTTTATTTTATTATTTTATTTTATTTTATTTTATTTTTTAATTTTATTTTAATTTAATTTAATTTTATTTTATTTTAATTTTACTTTATTTTATTTTATTTTTATTTTATTATTTTTATTTTGTTTTTATTTTATTTTATTTTATTTTATTTTATTTTATTTTATATTTTTTCCATACTGGGCAGGCTGAGAGCGCCTTATTAAATTGATCATCACCAGACAGCCGCTGCGGAGGGGAAGATGCTTCCGGCCACCACCGGGGCCGATATTACTGTTCCCATCAGACGGCGCTAGGCAAGCAGCTAACGAAGCCCCCAGGAACCGGGGCAGCGGGCAAGCAAAACGTGTGAGCCTGTGGCAGAGAGACAAAAGCACTCGTACGAGCCAGCCGGGCGGGAGCAGCCCTGGGCACCTCGCCCTGCGCCATCACCGCCGCCTAATTGGTGACCCCGGCAATTAGAGCCCCGGGGGACTCTCATTAACCACCCGGGGTGCCGCGGGCACGCTGCCCATCCTCGCTGGGGGGGAATGGGGGGTGACAATTTATATCCACGCTAATTGGCCTCCCTGCTGCAGAGCTGTCACCGGGGTCAGGGGATACGGGATCATCGCCCTCTCCTGGAGTGGGGTCCCGGCTCGGAGCAGGGGGTACCTGTCCCTAGGGGATGCTGCTTTGCTTTCCGTCCCTTCCTCAAAGAAGGTTTTGAGGCCAGACACTCCAATTTTTGTGTACGTTGGAGGCTGTTTTAGCCCCATCTGGCTTAGGGTCATTTTTCATGCCTTGCAGCTAAGCAGAATCCGCATGCAAGCCATTAAAACCCCCTCTCTGAACATGCCTCTTTGCGAGACCTGAAAAAAAAAAACAGGGAAAATCAGTAAAAACCACAAGCGTGTAGACAGCCTTTGTGCATCAGGGTGGAATCAGCCTCATCCACCGCCAGCAGAGAGCTGAGGCTTTGCTGAAAAATAGGGATGTTGGAGTGAAAGCACGTGAGGGACTGCGTGTGGCCAGCAAGAGCCCAGCACGGGAATTGTGGCACTGATGCAGCGGGATCGGCAAGCACGGTGAAACACAGTGTCCATCTGTCCCCTTCCTCCATGGGACGGCTCCTCTGGCCCAGTTGAGATACCCAGTTCCCCCTGGGAAGCCAGCAGCTGCCCAGGCCGGATCCTGATGGCAAACACAGCACCTTTGGTCTGTCCGTGGCCGGTGCTGGGTCAGCTGTGCATGTGGAGCAGCGTGCTACCCGCTCCCAGCCTCAAATATCTGTCTGCTCCACTTCGGCCACAAGCCCTCCCCCGGCCTGGAAAGAGGGAAAATTACATGTTCTGATTTGCAGATATGGTGGGGATAAATCCACCTGGAAGGCGTGGCTGGAGATACCGGTGCTGATAGCGCTGGGATGTGTCTGCAGCCCCAGAGTCCACCCTGCCCCTGCCCTGCACGGGGGCTGCTGCTCCGAGGGAGAAGCTGGGAAACCCCCTCCTGCCTCACTCTGGGTGGCAGAGGGCCAAGCCCATCCCTTAAAACCCCGAGGGTGGATCAGTCCGTGGGCAAAATCACCTCGGATGAAGCGTGGGATGAAAAGCAGAGCAGTGGTGCATATGAGATGGTCACTCATGTAGTGAGAGGGTTGGGCCTCAGCTGCTAGGGAGGGCAGGCAGGCTCAGAGACGTCTCTTTGCTCTGGAAGGGGCTGAGGGGACACTGAGGACAGCCATCTCCCAGGAGGGAGTGATATACTGGGTACCAGCCCCTCTGGGATGATGGTGGTTGTGGTGCTGGGCGGAAGGGCTGCTGGCTCCCACAGGCAACGAGCTGAAAGATGAGAGGAGCCCAGGAAGGAGAAGAAAACCCCAAACACTGATGTGTGCTGTATTTCCTAACATGAGATGTGAGCCTTTAATGGGCTCTGAGATTGCATGGATGACAGGAAGCCTGAACCTGTTACCAGTACATAAACCCAACAGCAACACTCGATACCATCACCACGCTCCTGTGCCTGAAGCCTCTCAGGACAGACTCTGCTGGGCCGTGGCTCTCTTGGCCACTAGCTCTCTTGCTTAGCTCAAAGACATATTGGTGCAAGAGAGCCTGACCTGAAGAGCTGTGCCTTTGGGATAAATGAAGTTTTAAATACCGAGCAATGCTGCCCAAGGCTGGGCTTCACAGGTGAGTGAGCTGGGAACCCATCCCTGTGGTGCAGGTCACTCTTCCACCCCCCCTGACTTGCCAGAGCCATATTTCTCCTTTACAGAGCTGAGCAGTAAATCCCAGCCAGGGGATCTCCTGGAGGCACTGAGGCACAGTCACCATCAAAATTTATGGCTCAGAGGCAGCAGAATCATGCCATAAATATAAGAGGTGTGCAGGAGAGCTGGCTGGCACATCCCTGGTGGGAAGCTCATCCCTTTGCCTGTCCTCTCCCTCAGCCCCATTTTTTCTCATGTTGCTTTCATTGTTAAGATGTTCTTCGCATCTGGAAGGAGCTGATACATGTCCCCAACAGCCCTGGGTCCAAATCCTGCAGCTGTTCCCACCTCTTGCTAAGGCCAGAAAAGATGCTTCCAGCTGTGCTAGTCCTTACCCTGGTGAATACAACTGTGGCAGTCACAACTTCCCTGCCAAGCCGTGCTGAGAGTGTCTGGATGGGCTGTGTTGGAGGTGAATGTTGGGTCTCAGGTGAACATGCCAGCCTGGGAACAGGACGAGAGAGTTGGGGTTCTTCAGCCTGGGATGACCTCAGAGCAACTTCCAGTACCTGAAGGGGCTGCAGGAAAGCTGAGCAGGGGCTGCTTACAAGGGCATGGGATGGTAGGACCAGGAGGAAATGGTTTTAAGCTGAAAGAGGGGAGACTTAGGTTGAGTATAAGAAGAATAAAGGAGAAATTCTTTGCTGTTAGGGTAGTGAGACAGTGGCCCAGGTTGCCCGGAGAAGCTGTGACTGCCCCTGCTCTGTATGTGTTCAAGGCCAGCTCAGATGGGGCTTGCAACCAGCGACCTGGGCTGGTGGGAGGTGCCCTTGGCCATTGCAGAGGGTTGGGACTAGATGATCTTTAAGGTCCCTCCCCACCCAACCCAGTCTGTGAGTCTATTCCATATTCTACTATCCCGCCCGGGGAGAGGGGCAGGATCAGGTCCGCAGCCCCCTCCCTCTTCCCGGCTCCCGCTCTGCGCCTGCCACCTACCTACAGCCCCGGAGGAAGGGGGGGGGATTCATTCAATTAAAAATCAATTAAGGCTCCGCAGCCCCTTGCTATGCTCCTCCCTGGGTCCCTCTCGACCCTCCCCCCGGTCCCTCCCGACCCTTCCCCGGGTTCTTCCCGGTCCATCCCCCCAAAGTCCTGCCCGGGCCGCCCTCGGCGCGGCGGGACCGGCTCCACGGTGCCCCCTGGCGGTCTCAGAGGGTCGGTGTAGCGGGGGGGGGGGACGGGACGGGACGGGGAGGGGGATTTGGG